>CAUYQG010214605.1:0-39231 GCA_963574415.1 Tarsius wallacei | reverse complement strand
TAATGCCTCTGCGGTGTCTGTGGACAAGTTCCGTGTGGGGAGCAGGCCCCCTGGGAGAGATCTGGAGTCTTTCTGTGTCCTCTTCTGCAGAGGTCTCACAGACCACGCTGCCCGGTCGCCATCTTGGCCCCTCCAGCCGATTGTTCTTAAATAGGCCTTTTATACTTTGCCTTCATTTAGACAAAAAGGGGTTGATAAATTTACAAAGAGCCAGAAAGACTCTGAACAGCAGTTTTTGCTTATGGACTATGACTCATGTATTATTTCTTTTTAAAAACCTCATATTAGGACCATAGAAGTATTGAATGTTACAGTGCAAAAGACCTTAAAAATCACCCAAATGAATTGCTCTTATTTTGCAGTATGACAAAGATCAGAGAGACGAAAGGGTTACATTTGTAAATGCTAGATAATTTCCAGATTCTACTCAAGTCTGACAGAACTCAGCAAATAAAATGATTGATTTTGAGCAATAACCTCTACATGTTATTTAAGCATTCTTCCATAAACGAAGGGCGGAGGATCTTTAAGCTTATAGAATATATTATAACGCCACACACTCTCAGTTTTCTTACTTTATGCTGAATCAGAAACTTAAAGCTTTAAAGACATTTAGATCAATTTTCCTGCTATATCAACAAATTTGGAGATATTGAGAGCTTAGCTTCAGGGTTATTTCTACCCAAGAGATATGTTATTTTAGGGATAAACATTTTATACTTTAATAGAAAGCTGCATATCTCTCCACCCCAATATATTCTATAAATATGCTAACTGTACAGCCAATATTTATATAATTTGATTTTTTAATATAATATGCCATTATAGTATAATATATCACTGTATATTTTTTAAAAATTGACAGACAAAATAGATGAGAATTAAGAAAGAGTATAGAGAATGGGACTAGTCAATGAACAAGTCTAAGTTAACTGATGCACATTTAGAATTATGTATCTTATAAACAGAAAACTTATATTATTTTCTTATGCACATGATCTATTTGCAAAGCAAAAATCAGTTGTGCATATAACAAATAAATTTTCTTAATAAATTACCCAAATGTAGAAATATGTAGAAATCACATTCTCTGATTATAGTCCAAAAACCAGTAAACCAAACTTCAGCAATAAAAATATACAAAATTATGAAACAGAGGGAGGAATATGAAGGGAATTAAAATTATATGAAGGTAATATTCTATAGTATGGCAGATTACATTTTGGCACATATGCATTCTGAGTTTTCTAGAGAAACAGGATCAATATGTTGTGTGTGTGTGTGTGTGTGTGTGTGTGTGTGTAGAGAAAAGGGAGACAGAGATTGAGAGAGAATTTTTTATTATTTTTAAATGGGCTCATGTGATTGTAGATGCTGGCAAGTGTCTGAAATCTGCAAGGCAGACCTTCTAGACGTTTTCATATGGTTGATGTTGTAGTATCAGTCTTAAGGCAGTCTGGAGGTAGAATTCCTTCCTCTTCTGAGTCTTTTATTTTAAGGATTTCAATTGATTGGATAATATCCATCCACATTATGGAAAGTAATCTGCTTATACAAACTTTACTTATTTGAAGGCTAATCATATCTAAGAAATAACTCCACAGCAACAGCTGTACTGGTGCATGAGTAAACCATGGGGTATCATAGCCTAGCCATGTGTACACTCAAAATTAACTGTCAAAATACACCTATTCTACAAAATTATATGAAAACATAAAAAAAATAGCAGATCTAATTTGCACTTTGTTAGAGAAAAGTCTATACTATATATCAATTTGAGAAAAAGAAGTCATTTAACTATTTGGTATTATATCATTTATATGCCTTTTATGTGTCAATATGAATGCACCATTATCGATGTGTCTGTGTTTCTTTTTCATTCCTTCCTTATATATAATATTATAAATGTGCAGGAAAAGTCTCGAAAGTCTGAAGAGGTCATGAAAAAAGACTTTTCCTCTTTTCTCTATGTTTTTCTATTTTTCTGGTGTAGCCACTTGCCTTACATATGGCCAAAAAAGCTCCTTAGAGTACATCTAAGTCATGGAAATAGGCCAGTGGGTGGGCTTTCTGGAAGAAGCTGAGAAAAAGAAGAGTCTTGAAAACTGTCATTTAGGTAAATTAATGATTAAAGCTCATGAGAAAGATATGATCCTTTGTGAGGCTAGATAAGAGGTATAATTTCAGTATGATTGGATATTAGTTGAATTAGAGCCTTCATGGAGAGAAAGTTTACTTAAACGTATGTCTTATAAGAAAATGTAGAGAGGAAGAAAACTATATAAAATCTTAGACACTGCTATTATGACTCTTCATAGGCTTACCCTTCCCAGAACAGGATCTGGTTTTTTCTTTAGGACACAAAGGATTGGAAAAGGATGACCTCCTTTACCCTCTGCCACTTTACAACTTTCACAGAAGATATCTCCAAACTGCATAGTTGTGGAAACAGGCCTTTCTCAATTTATTTTTGTTTTTGTTTTCTTGAGTTGGATTCTCGCTCACTGCTGGAGTGCGGTGGCACTCTCATGGCCACCCTAGTGTCGACCTGTTGGGCTCAGACAATCCTTCTACCTCAGCCTTCCAAGTAGCCGGAACTTTAGGCACATGCTACTACACCCAGCTATCAATCTTGACCTTCTAGATTAATTTAGGTGTTTCATTAACCGTCCTCAAAATTTAATAGAGTTACTCTACAGATACAGATTACATTATCTCCTCCCTAAGAGTTCCAAGTCTGTTTTAGCTCTTATCCTCAGAAGAAGTATATAGGGCCCTGATAAGGCAGTATATGTTACTTATGATATACTAATTATTTAATATGTATACATATGTTGAATATGTATATGGCAGCTGTTTTTTAAAAACTTTTTTATTTTAAATATGTGAGGTACAATTCAAGGTTACGTATACAAATGTTCATTATGCAGGTACCCTTGTTGGTGTGGTGTGCCTCTCCTCCCCTGACAGTTTCCCACTACTGCCAATTCCTTTCTTATAATATTACTATAGTTGTTCAAGGTCTGCTTATGAATGAGAACATGCGATACTCAGTTCTTTGATTCTGTGATAGATCACTCGGTATTATAACCTCTAAGCCCATCTCAGTTGCTGCAAAGTTCATAATTTTGTCTTTATGGCTGCATAATATTCCATCATGTATATGTACCACATTTTTTCATCCAATCCTCTTTCAGTGGGCAGCGTGGTTGGTTCCATGTTTTTGCTATTGTATATAATGCTGCAGTAAACATTCATGTGCAGATATCTTTTTCATAGAGTGATTTGAGCTCCTCTAGGTATATTCCCAGTAGAGGGATTGTGGAGTCACATGGGAGGTTGATTTTTAGATATTTTAAGAATCACCACACAGTTTTCCTAAAGGCTGTACTAGTTTATACTCTCACTAATAGTGTAGAAGTGTTTCCTTTTTGCTGCATCCTCTCTGGCATATGTTGCTTTTTGAGTTATTGGTGATGGTCATCCTAACTGGAGCTAGGCAGTATCTCAGTGTGGTTTTAATTTGCATTTCTTTGATGACTAGTGAGGCTGAGCATTTTTTCATGTATCTGTTGGCTCATATATCTTCTTTTGAGAAATGTCTATTCATATATTTTGCCCACTTTGTAATGGGGTTGTTTTGTTTTGTTTTTTCCTTCTCGGCATGTTTGAGTTTCATATAGATCCTAGATATTAGGCCTTTGTCAGATATACGGTTGGCAAATATTTTTTCTCAGTCATTGGGCCGTCTACCTGCTCTCTCAATGGTTTCTTTTGCTTTGCAGAAGATTGTCAGTTTAGTGAATTTCCATGTCTATCTTATCTCTTATGTCATGTGCACTTGGGGTTTTGATCATAAATTGGTTGTCAGTTCCAATTTCCATAAGGGTGTCTCTTGCATTTTCTAAGATTCTTATAGCTCGAGGTTTTATGTTTAGGTCTTTGATACTTTTAGAGTTGATTTTTGTGTATGGTGATAGGTAGGGATCTTGTTTTAATCTTCTAATGTGGTCAGCCAGTTTTCCCAGCACCATTTACTGAATAGGTTCTCCTCTCCCCAGTGGTTGATGGTGGAGGCTTTGTCAAAGATGAGTTGGTTGAGAAATTGTGTGTTGTTAGATCTGGTTTGCTAGAATCTTGTTGAGAATTTTAGCATCTATGTTCATCAAGAATATTGGCCTGTAGTTCTCTTTCTTTGTTGGATTTTTACCTGGCAGCTGTTTTGATAGATCAGTTCTCAAGCCTGATTGACACATATGTACTATTCCACTTGTTAAATATTTTCAATAACAGCTATCTAAAATAGTGGGATTAGCTAAACTGTAAGTACATTAAAAAGTCACCCAATGTTATAAATTACTATGTTCCAAAACTTCTATATGGCATAATAACATCATTTGTTTCCTTTTCAAAGTCGTCTGAGATCACATGTGCTCAAGGTATAAATGAGAGACTACGAATCTTGTAGTAAGATGTTCCTCATATAAAGTCTGGGCAGTTTGTGATTTTAAGAGTAGTGAAGTTTTCTTGTTATACACACAGAGAGGAATGTCATCATCCTAGGTAGGGAACCTGATAAGTAGTTTGAGGCAGTTTAGAAGAAGGAACATCTTTCCTGTTTGTGATGTGACCTAGCCCCACAAATCCCATCTTTGTAGGCCCATTTCTATTTATTATATAATCAAATCATAATGGGGATTAATCAATAAAGTTAACATAAAAAAGAAATATTATTAAAATACAGATTTTTATTAAAGTTTTAATATTAAAACAAAATGAAAAACTGTAAATATTTCAAATAAAATATAGTATTAAAAAACTGTGAGACATAATGAAGATGAAAATGGAAACTTTAAAGATAATAAAGCGCGCGCCTGTAGTTCCAGCTACTTGGAAGGCTGAGGCGGAAGGATCGCCGGAGCCCAGCAGGTCGAGGCTGCGGTGGCCGGGAGCGGCCACTGCACTCCAGTCTGGGCGACAGAGTTAGACTCCAACTCAAAAAAAAAAACAAAAAAAAAAAAACAAAAAAAAAAGAATTTTACAACCAGCAAAAAATATTTTCAAAAATAAAAGTGAAATAAGGACTTTTTCAGCCATGCAAAAATAGAAATAGTCCATCATCAACAGACCTGTGTAAAAGGAAGTCCTTTAGACAGAAGGAAAAAGATAGCCAGTAGGAAAATAAATCTATATAAAAATGAAGACACCAGAAATAATAACAACTAGAGCAAATATACATTTTCTATTTGTTTATATCGCTTTAAAATATAACTGACTCTTTAAACCGGGCTCAGTGGCTCAGCCTGTAATTCCGTGCCTTGGGAGGCTGAGGTGAGTGGATTGCCTGAGCCCGCAGGTTCGAGATCCGCCTGGGCAACTTGGCGAGACCTCATCTCTACAATAAATCAAAAAAATTAGCCAGGTGTGGTAGCACGCGCCTGTAGTTCCAGCTACTTGGAAGGCTGAGGCGGAAGGATCGCCGGAGCCCAGCAGGTGGAGGCTGCAGTGGCCGGGAGCAGCCACTGCACTCCAGTCTGGGCGACGGAGTGAGACTCCAACTCAAAAAAAAAAAAAAAAAAAAAAAAAATATATATATATATATATATATATATATATATATATAACTGACTCTTTAAATAAAAAACAATAAGCACAATGTATGGTTTGTAACATGTATAAAAGTTAAATGTGTCACATCAATACCATACAGGCTGAGGAGTCATTAGAAGTACAACTACTGTAAGGCTTTGCTACAGTAATGGATGTGGTATATTATCACTTGAAGGTAGACTTTGATAAGTTAAAAATGTATAATGTAAACCCTAAAAAACTAGGGAAATAAGAGCAAATTAAAACTAAAAAATCGAAAAAAAAAAGGCAGAGAGAAAATCAGTGAAACACAATACACTCATACATACACAAACAATTGAGAAAAACTAACACAACTAAAAGCTGGTGCTTTGAGGAAAAAGAAAAATCAGGTGAGATTTATTGCGAAAAGGTAAGGTTGGCTTACATTGGAAAAAAAAAGAGCATTAACCATAGTAACAAAACAAACAAAATCAGGCTCCATTTATGTTCTCTCTCTATGCCATGGTTCAGAACTTGCCTCAAGGAAGAAATCCAGAATAATCATAAGGCTCACTCTATTTAAAGAAATAGTCATTCACAGTCCTGCACTGCCTAATCAATATCTGAAGACAGTTGTTTCATAGTTATTTTCTAGTTGTATATAGCTGAAGGTTAAGTGTAATTCTTATTGCTGCATGTAATATTTGTAAACAGAATTCCCAGTCTTTGTCTATAATTGTAGATCTTTTATATGCTTCTTTTTCCATTAAGAAAATAATTGATACATGTCATTAAAACTAAATTCAATGTAAATACCAACATATTTGTATTTAAGTGTATCATCTTGATAGCTTTTTAAAAAATTTCTCATTTTTTTCTATGTTATTTTTTGTCTTTCTCTTTCCTGGATTAATTGACTATGACCAATTTTTATTTCTCTTTTGTTAACTTTAGCTTTCCATTTATGTGTAGTTCTTTCAGTGGTTATCCCAGAAATGACAAAATTCATCAATGTCTGATTGCAATCTACTTTATTACTTTTGCCATTTCTCAAGCAATAGAAGAAAGATTAACTCCATTTTATTGTTTATAACTTTTGTGATATTGTTGTTGACTTCCTCATAACCCAGAAGACATTTTGTCCTGTAAATAGTAAGGATTTGTTTCTATCAATTCATATATTTAATTATTCTGGTAATCCATTTCTTATAGTAGCTTTGAGGTTCCACTTAAAATCATTTTTCTTCAGTCTAAAAGCTGTTCAGGTGATAAAATAGTTCAGCTTTATTTTTGCTAAAAAATACTTCTGCTTTTATTTTAAATACAATTTTTGCTGTTTATAGAATTCTAGGTGGGCAGTACTGTTTTATTGACATATTTATTTATGTATTCCAACCTCAGGGGGTATATGTGCGGGTTAGTTACACAGGTATATTGGGTAATGCTGAGGCTTGGGCTTCTTTTGAACACATCACCCAAATAGTAAGCTTGGTACCATAAAGGTAGTTTTTAAACCATCAACTCCCCTCCTCCCTCCCTCTTTTAGGAGTCCCCAGAATCTGTTGTCCTCATCTTTATGTTGATGTGTCCCCAGTTTTTAGCTCTCACTTATAAGTGAGAACATACACTATTTGGTTTTCTTTTATGCACTAATGGCCTCTAGCTACACTTATGTTGCTGCAAAGGACATGCTTTTATTCTTTTTATGCATGCAGAGTATTCCATGGTATATGTGTACCACATTTTTTTTTATACAATGAATCATTGATGGGCATCTAGGTTGGTTCTGTGTCTTTGCTTTTATGAATAGTGCTTCAGTAAACATACAAGTGCAGATGTCTTGTTGGTAGAACAATTTATGTTTCTTGGAATATATATACCCAGCTATGAGATTGCTTGGTTGAGTGGTACTTCTGTTTTTAGTTTTTTGAGAAAGCTCCAAACTTCTCTCCACAGTGGGTGAACTAGTTTGCACTCCCACCAGTAATGTATGAGCATTCCCTTTTCTCCTCAATCTTATCAATATCTATTGTTTTTTAACCTATTATTGACACACATTCTGATGGTAGAGATGGTATCTAAGGGTGGTTTTAATTTGCATTTCTCTGATGATTAGTGACGTTTTTTAATCATTTTTAAAATATGTTTGTTGACCACCTACATGTCTTCCTTTGAGAAGTGGCTGTTCCTGTCCTTTGTCCACTTTTTAATGGGGTTATTTATTTTATCCAATTTATTTTGTTTTGTTTTAGTTTTTTGCAGATTAGATTAAGTTCCTTATAAATTCTGTATATTAGCCCTTTGTCAGATGCATTGTTGGTAGATATTTTCTCCCATTTTGTAGATTGTCTATAAAGTCTATTGATAGTATATTTTTCTCTGCAGAGCCATATCATCTATAAAGGGAGACCCGGCAGATGAACAGAAGAACTCTTAACAGAAATGTTACAAACCAGAAGGATTGGGGACCCATTTTTAGCATTCTTAAAGAAAAGAAATGCCAGACAAAAATTTTTTACCCCATCAATTTAAGGTTCATAAATGGAAGAGAAATAAAGTCTTTCCCAGACAGACAATTGCTAAGGGAATTTTTCACTACCAGACTAACCCTGCAAGAGATGCTTTAGTTCTAAACATAGGAGGAAAAAAAAAAAAAAGAACGATATCTCCTAACACAAAAGCACAAATAAGCACATCACCCATGGAATCTATAAAACAAACAAAACAAACAAAACAAACAAACAAACAAACAAATCAAGAGTAACCTTGAATGTAAACAGCTTAAATGCCCCACTTAAAAATCAAAGAGTGGCAAAATGGATACAAAAAATCAAGACCCATCCTTCTGCTGTCTTCAGGAGACACATCTCAATTTTAGCCACACACATAGGCTCAAGGTAAAGGGATGACAAAAGATCTACCACACAAATGTAAAACAAAAAAGAGCAGAGATCCCTATTATTGTGTCAGATACAATAGATTTTAACAACAGTAAAAAAGGACAATGAAGGAAATTACATAATGATAAAGGGCTCAATTCAACAAAAAATCTTAACTATCCAAAATATATACACAACTGACATTGGCACCCAGATTTATAAAATAATTACTACTAGACCTAAAAGAAGACTTAGGCATAGTAATAATGGGGAGCTTGAGCACCACACTGACAGCTTTAGACAAATTATTGGGACAGAAAACCAAGAAAGAAATTTGAAACTTAAAGTATGCACTTGACCAATTAGACCTGACAGACATCTACAAAATAATTAACACAACAACCACAGAATACATTCTTCTCACCTGCACATGAAACATATCCTAAGATTGACTACATGCTCAGTCCTAAAGCAAGTCTTAATAAGTTCCAATAAATCAAAATCATACCAGACATCTTCTCTGACTACAGTGAAATAAAAATGGAAATCAATACCAAGAGGTACCATCAAAAATCACACAGATATGTGGAAACTGAACAACTTGCTCATGAATGATTTTTGGGTAAATGACAAAATCAAGACAGAAATACAAAAATTATTTGAAACAAGGAAAAATAGAGACAAAACATACCAAAACCTCTGGGATGCAGAAAAAAACAATACTAAGAGGGAAGTTTACAACACTAAATGCCCACATTAAGAACACAGAACAATCTCAAACAACCTAATGTCTCACTTAAGGAAATTAGAAAAACAAGAACAAACTAAACCTAAAACTAGCAGAAAAAAAAAAGAACCAACATCAGATCAGAACTAAAAAAAATTGAAGCAAACAAAAAAATATGTAGAATCACCAAAACAAAAAATCAATTATTTGAAAGGATAAGCAAGATTGATAGACTTTTTAACAAAGAAAGAGAGATGAAAGGAGGGAGGAAGAGAGAAGGAGAGTGAGAGGGAGAACAAGTAAGTACAATCAGAAATGAAAATAGTGACACTACAACCAATCCCACAATCTTTGTCAAAAATCAATCAACCGTAAATGTGTGGATTTATTTTGGGGATCTCTAGTTTATTCCATTGGTTTAGGTGTCTGTTTCTATTGCTGTATCACGCTGTTTTGATATCTACAATTTTGTAGCAGATTTTGCAATCAGGTTTTATAATGCCTCTAGTTTTGTTCTTTTTGGTTAAGACTTATTTAGCTATTCCAGGTCTTTTAGGGATCCATATGAATTTTGAAATTGTTTCTTCTATTTCTGTGAAAAGTTTCATTGGATTTTGGTAGACACTGCAGTGAATCTGCAGATTGCTTCCAGTAGTATGGACATTTTAACAATATTAATTCTTCTAATCTATGAACATGAGATGTATTTCTATTTCTACTTATTGGTGTCATCTATTTCTTTTGTCAATGTTTTATAATTTTCAGCATGCAGGTCTTTCACCTCTTTGGTTAAATTAATTTCCAAGTATTTTTGGTAGCTATTGTAAGTGGAATTTTTTTCTTTAATAGTTTGTTTTTAGTGTATTAAAATGCCACTGATTTTGTATATTAATTTATATCCTGCAACTTTAATGAATTCATTTGTTAGTTCTAAAAGTTTTTAGTGGAGTCGTTAGGGGTTTTTTTATGAAAAGGATCATGTCATCTGCAAAAAGGAACAATTAAACTTCTTCCATCCGTGCTCAGTGGCTCAGCCTGTAATCCCGCGCCTTGGGAGGCTGAGGTGAGTGGATTGCCTGAGCCCGCGGGTTCGAGACCCACCTGGGCAGGCGAAACCTCATCTCTACAATAAATCAAAAAAATCAGCCAGGCGTAGTAGCGTGCACCTGTAATTCCGGCTACTCGGAAGGCTGAGGCGGAAGGATCGCCGGAGCCCAGCACTCCAGTCTGGGCGACAGAGTGACACTCCAACTCAAAAAAACAAACAAACAAAAAAAACTTCTTCCTTTCCAATTTGAATGTCTTTTATTTCTTTCTCTTGAATAATTGTTCTGGATAGGATTTTAGTACTACACTGAACAGATGTGTCAAGAATGGGCATTATTGTCTTGTCCGTGATCTTAGAAGAAACATTTTCAATTCACCATTGGGAATTATGTTAGCTGTGGGTTTATTATACATGGCCTTTGTTTGTTGAGGTACATTTAATCTATATCAAATTTATTGAGAGTTTTTATCCAGAAGAGATGTTAAATTTTATCAAACTATTTTTCTGCATCATTTAATATGATCATATGGTTTTTGTTTAGTTCTATTAATGTGCTATGTCAGATGTATAGATGTGCATATGCTAAACTACTTTTCCACTTGTGGCATAAATCCCACCTGATCATGATAAATGATTTCTTAATGTGTCACTAAATTTGGTTTATTGGTGTTCTGTTGGAAATTTTGCAATCATGTCATCAGGGATATTGGACTAGAGTTTTGTTTACTTGTAGTATCTATCCTTTCCTGTTTTTGGTACCAGAGTAATGCTGGCCTCACAAAATCAGTTTGGAAGTATTCTTTCTTTTTTAATTTTTTGGAAGAGTTTTAAAATAATTAGTAGTAGTTTTTTAAAAAAAGTTTGGTAGATTTCACAAATGAAACCATCAGATCTTGGTTTCTTCATTGATGGGAGATTTAAAATTAATGATTCAATTTCCTTACTAATTATTGATTGGTCTGTGCAGATTTTGTATTCCATCATGATTTAGACTTGGTAGAATGAATGTGTCTAGGAATTTATCCATTTCTTCTAGATTGTTCAATTTGTTGGCACCTAATTTTTCATAGTAGTCTCTTATAATCCTTTGTATTTCTGTGGTATCAATTGTACTGTCTCCTCTTTCATTTATGACTTTATTTGAATCTACTTTCTTTTTTCCTTGGCTATTAAAACTAAATGTTTGTCAATGTTGTTTATTCTTCAAAACATCAACTCTTCATTTTATTTATCTTTTTATTGTTTCATTAATCTCTCATTTATTTCTGCTTTTTAAATATCTTTTTTTCTTTTTTGTCTTCATTATGCTTTTTTTCTGGTAACTTTGAACTTAGTTTGTTCTTGTTTTTCTTATTCCGGGAGATGTAACATTAAGTTTTTTATTTTCAAGTTTTCTTCTCTTGATGTAGGGTTTATTGCTATAAACTTTCATTTTAGAGTTGCTTTTGCTACAACCCACAGGTTTTGGTATTTTGTGTTTTCATTTTTTTTTGTCTTAAGATATTTAAAAATTTCTTTTTTCATTTCTTTATTGACCCTTCAGTATTTCAGAGCATGCCATTTAATTTCTATGCATTTGTGAATTTCCCAAAATTATTCCTGTTATTAATCTTTAGTTTCACACTACTGTGATAAGAAAAGAATCTTGATATATTTCAATCTTCTTAAATTTGTTAAGATTTATTTTGTGGCCTAACTTCTTTTATCTTAGAGAATGATCTGTGTGGGCTTGAGAAGAATATGTATTCTACGATTGGATAATCTGTTCTGTATATGCCTGTTAGGCACATTTCATCTAATTTCTACTCTGATGTTTCCTTATTTGACTTTATGTCTGGTTCATTGCTGAATGTTGGACATTGAAGTTCCTCAATATTATTGTATTACAGTCTATCTCTCATTTCAGATCTATATATTTGTATATATTTAAGTGCTCACATATTGGGTGCACATATATTTACAATTTTTATAGCCTCTTGATCAATTGACCCCTTTTCCATTATATAAAGATTTTCTTTGTCTCATTTTTTTTTTTTTATTAATCAGTATTTTTTATTTTCATATTGTGGGGTACAGTTAAGGATTAGATATACAAATATGCTTTGTTCAGACAGCCTTGGTGATAAGAGGTGTCTCCCCATCCCCAGATCTTTGTCTCATTTTACAGTTTCTGACGTGAAGTCTCTTTACCTAAGTATAGAGACTCCTGCTGCCTTTTTGTTTCCAGTTGCATGAAATGTCTTTTTTCATCACTTTTACTTTTGGTTTATGTGTGTCCTCACATGTGAAGTGTAAAGTGAAGTGAATCCTAAGGTAACTTATAGTCTTTTTTTAAAAGTTTTTAAAAAATCCACTCAGACATTTTTATATCTTTTAATTGGAGAATTTAGTACATTTACATTAAAAGGAATTATTAATATATAAGGAGTCATTACCACAATGTATTGTTTTCTACTGTTTTGTAGATCTTTTGTTTCTTTCTCTCTTGTTGTCTTGCTTTGTGAGGAAGTCAGATTTCTATGCTTTGATTCCTTATTTATCATTTGTGTGTCTGCTGTAGGTTTGTGCTTCATGGTTAGACATGTGACTTACAAAAACATCTTATAGTTACAACAGGCTATTTTATTTAAGCTTTCAGCAGTTTTGATTGCAAACAAGAAAACAAACAAACAAAAAACTCTATACTTTTACTCTCACCCCCCACCATTTTAAAGTTTTAATGTCACAATTTACATTTTTGCATATTGTATATTTCTTAAAAGATTATTGTGGGGGTTTTTTAATTCCTTTGTCTTTTTTATAACTTTATAGTAAAGATATAAGTAATTTACACTCCACCATTACAATATTAGATTATTCTGAATTTGACTATGTACTTTTACTAGTAAGTTTTATACTTTCATACGTTTTTGTGCTACTAATTATCATTCCTTTATTTCAGCGTGGAGAATTTTCTTTAGCTTTTCTTTTAAGACAGGTCAGGTGGTGATGAACTCTCTCAACTTTTGTTTGTCTGGTAATCATTATCTCTCCTTCATTTCTGAAGGACAGATTTGATGGCTAAAATATTCTTTTTGGCATTTTTTTTGTACTTCTCCACTTTGAATATATTATCCCACTCTATCCTAGCCTGTAAGATCTCTGCTGAGAAATCTGCTGCCATCCTAATTGAAGCTCCCTTATGCACTACTTGCTTCTACTCTCTTGCTGCTTTTAGGGTTTTCTCTTTGTTCTTGATTTTTGACAGCTTGTTTATAATATATCATGGTGTAGTCTTGTTTGTAATATATCTTGGTATAGTCTTGTTTCTTGTTGTTGAACTTGATTGGGGACTTTTAATCTTCCTGAATCTGAATAGTTATATCTTTTTCCCAGATTTGGAAAATTTACTGCTATTAGTTTTTAAAATAATATTTCTATCACTTTGTCTTTCTTTTCTCTTTCACTAACTACTATTACTCAAATATTTACTCTTTTGATGCTTTCCATAAGTTCCATGAGCTTTTTAAATTTTTTAATTTTTTTTTCTCCTCTGACTGTATATTTTTAAATAGCCTGTCTTCATGTTCATACTCTTTCTTCTGCTTGATCCTTTCTGCTATTGATACTCTTGCTGCATTTTTCATTTCACTCATTGCATTTTCAGCTCCAGAATTTTTTAATATTTATAATTTTAATGTATCCGTTAAATTTCTTGTTTTGGTCATTTATTGTTTTACAATTTCATTGAATTGTTTTTTCTCTCTGTTTTCTTAAAGTTCAGCAAGCTTCCTTAAAGCAATTATTTTGAATTATTTGTTCAGTTGTTCAGTATTATATATATATATATATATATATATATATATATATATATACATTTCTTTGAGTTTGGCTGCTGGGAGATTATTTTGCTCTTCTGGTGTTATGTTTTCTTGTTTGTTCTTGTTTCTTGTTGCATTACATTGATGTCTGCGCATTTGAAGAAGCAGAGACTTATTCCAGACTTTGTAGGCTGTCTGGGAAAGTCCTTCCTCAGTTAGCCTGTGCAGAGATTCTGAGTAGGCTAACCTGGTACTTATGTTGGCAGGCAGGTGAGCCTGGTACCTAGGTCTGCAGGGATGAACCTATAGTCTGTATCCACCCTGGGTGAATCTGTTGATTCAATCTATAAGGATGGGCCTAAAGCCTAGGTTCATCGGGATGAGCCTGGAACCTGTATTCACAAAGGCCAGCCTGAAGCCTAAGACCACAACACTGGACCTTGTACTAGGGGAGGTCTTGAGCCTCAATTTGAAAGAGCTAACTAGGTGCTGAGGTGTACCTGACACCTGAATCCACTGGGATGGGTCTGGAGCCTTAGTCCATAGGAACTGGCCTATAGCCTGGATGTGCTGGGTGGTCTTAAAATCTCAGTCTATGGGGCCTAGTCTGGCATTGGGGTCTACTGGAATGAACCTGGATCCTGGGTCCCCTGGATCCTGGAACCTTGGGGACTGACCTGGAGTCCGAAGGCCAGCGTGGAGCCTGGATCCATGGGGTCTAGTCTGGAGCCATAATTGTGAACACTGACCTGTGTGCCTGGAGCCACAAGAACTGGCCTGAACCCTGCTTCCACTAGTGCCAGTCTAGATAGAGGCTTGGTATATAGGCAATGGCCTAGAGGCTGGGTCCTTGAGGATGATGTAGTTCTTATGGACTCAGGGGATGACTAGCAACCTGGATATACAGGAACAGTTCTGGAACTTGGATTTATTGGAGATGCTCCAGTGCTGGGGTTCACTGCAACTGGTCTGAACCCTGGGTATGCTGGAGCATGGGGCTGTAGAGGCTGGCCTGGAGGGAGGATGTGCAGGGACCAGTCTGGTCTGGAGCTATAGGGGCTGGTCTAGTTCTGGGTGGGCAGGCCTGGAGCTATAGGGGCTGGTCTAGTTCTGGGTGGGCCTAAATCCTGTATTTGCAAGGGTTGGCCTGGAAAATGGATCCAGAGGTGCTGGTCTGTTGACTAGGGTTGTAGAGGACATCCTGACTTTGAGGTGGGCCTAAAGCCTGGAGGGGTGGGGCCCATCCTGGTGACATTGGCATCAGTCTGGTGGTGGGGCAGAGACCAAATCCACAAAGGCTTGGGCTTCAGGATCCAGCCTAGTGCTAGGGTAGGCCTGGAGACTCAGTTGGCAGGTACTGGCCTGGAGTCTGGGATCATGAGGGCCTGTTTGGTATTGGTTTTATTAGAGCAGGCCCAGCTTTGGGGCCTGCGGCAATCCAGTGCTCCTCACCCCACGCAAAGGGTATCTCTCTCCATGCTATGCTTCTTGGGAGTGGAGTAGGGACAATGTGGGTAATATAAAATTGTCCTTTCTACCTTCTTAAATGTATCCTTTTGTTATTTCTGTGCCACATCCAGGTGCTAAATCTCTCCTCCAGCTTTCTTAGCTCTTCTGAATGTAATTTTGGACATGAATTGCTGTTTAAATTAATATTTCTGTGATGGGAGGAGCGCAGGAAAGTCCTGTTCTGCCATCTTGCTGGCATCCTTTGGTGCATATTTTTATCCTGATTATCAATTACATTTTTTCACTCTTGAATGTTTACTATTTTTTGTTGTATGTCAGACATTATAAATAAAAAACCATAGAAGCTGCATATGATGTTATCTTCTGGTGGGAATAATTTGATCTTTCTTCTAGTAGAGTCTAATGGCCTCAACCGGTAAAGGAATGAGCTAGAATAAGAGTGGATTGAAGTTTCGTAAAACTCAATACACATCTTTTTTGTTTGTTTTGTTTTTTGTTTTTCAAGATATATTTTAATAACAAGGTAGATAACATATGCTTATCTAATATATAATTTGTTACTGCAGGTAAAGCAAAACACCCTGTTCAATGAGTAAAAAGAAGCTGCTTTATATGTGTACATTTCAGCACAATTTTTAAAAATCTGCAATTATAAGTTCAGAACCTCAGAGTTTGAATAGATGTCAGTGTTCCATCCTTTTTTCATATGAGAAAATCCTTTGAGAATCACCTGGAACTTGGACAAAGATTTCACAGCTGTATTACGCAGAATCACTCTGTGGAGTCTTCAAGATATAGATACAAGGGATGCTTCGATTCAATTTTTCAGAGAAGACATTCCAGTCCATAGGATCTCATCAACCAGGAAAGTGTTAGTGGCCATCATGGTTTAGGAGTGAAGAAGCAGTTTCTTTGTACAATAGTAATCTCAGATGGCTACCCCTGCCACTACCACTGGTTCACCTTTGTTCAAGTCCGTACCCAGATTTTAAATGTTCTGCTTGAATTTTAACTAAGTTTTCTGGACGTCAAAATCCAAGTTCTGAGCAAGAACCTTGGGAATAATGAGCCACTGCCCATCAGCAAACACTTGGATCTCAAGTTGGGTCCTACCCTTTACACAGCTGTCATCAACAGTGTTTTTGACAGACTTCGAGATATCTCTTATTGTGCCTCTGATTTGAGTGTGTGCTTATGTGGTCTTTTGACCAATAGTGTGACAGAGCAAGGGTTGTTGTCTTTCTCAATAAAGGTGAACTTCTCCTCTCCCGACGTATACTTATAGACAAGTCCTACATGTCCCACACAGTCAGGATTTAGGTCATCAAAAGAATTTAGAGCTACCTCGCTATGAGCAAGGGTCAGCCTCTTTACATATTTTTCTTTTAGCTCTGCACAGAGCTGCTATGCTTTCTTTTGCAAGAGTGTCTCAGAAAAAGAGGTCAATACCCTTTTGATAAATAACAACAAATCCTTTATTTGAGTCACCACAGACTTTCTTTTTCAGTTCTATTTTTAAAATAGAACTACTTTCAGTGAATTTTCTTTCACTGAATTCTACTTTCAGTGAATATTCTTTTAGCTTTTACTAGTTTTTCCCCTCTCTTTTACTCTTATTTTAAAAAGCCAGAATTCACTTCTATTTTTTCATATTCTACTGACACACTGTACATGAGAATGTATGCATCGTCTATTTTTTAAATTCATATCAGGACTCTGTAGCCATGGTCCAAAACAAGCCTTTTGATGAAGCTTGTATTAGTTTCAGATATATGTTCCATCTCCGTGATCTCAACCCTGAAGGTGTAAATAGGTTCATATTGTTTTTTAATGACCAAAATGAAGTCCACTAAAGCCTTTTTTTAAGTCATCTGCAAGCTGAGCATTAATTTTGTATGAAGAGATGTTCTGGTCACATCTATAAATTTTTTCCTGTCCATTTCTCCGCTTACTTTGCCTTGTTCCAAAAAAGGGAAGGGCCTTTTTCCTTCCAGCTTCAGACCCTGCATTGATTATTCTTGGATGAAGACTTTCAGAAACACAGAGCTCCACCTGTTTCGGTGGCTCTCTAATGATTAGAAAGTAGTACCATCACTGGTTTTGTTATCCTGGGTTGTTGCTACTTTTGCTATTAAAGAGGCTGTTAGGTGTTGAATTTTCATTTTGTGAAGCAACAAATTGCTATATTTGGAAAACTTGAGGTCTCCAGCACCAGAAACATTTGGAAAAGCTCTCACGTCTCTGTAATTTTGGTTTATCTACTCTTCATCACTTCCACAGTTCCCTGATATCTTTAAAAGTATGCCTTTGTAAATCAACTAGATTTTTCTAATTGGGAATTTAGAGCATTTGGTCTGATCTGGTCTACTATATCCTACCTGGAATCTTACCCACTTAAATATTGATCAGGATTCAAAGTCATGAAATATATAGTAAAAGTATAAATAATTTTATGCTAAACTATCTTTTTTTAGATCTTCAGTCAAAAAACTCTAACAGAAAATCTATGTAATAGGCTTTATGGTCTTAACAAAAGAATTAAAGTTTTATATCATGCAAACTATCTAACAATAAGAAGAAAATAAGATGATCATATGTGAATAAGAGAGGAAACATTCAATATTCTCTAGTTTCCACTGTTTCTTAATTACTGAATACATGTATAATTTATTCAAAAAGTGTTTGCTAAATATATATACAAACCAATGAATTAACCTCCTTGTACTTAACTGGTGTAAACACATACAATACTTACATATGTGCAAGTCTTATTCTGTTTTTATGACCTCCTAATTTCTTTGTTTTTCTACAGCTATTCTTCCTACAAACCAACCCAAAGAGACTGGTGTAATTTTTATATATAATACTTGCTCAGAAAGTAATTATTAAATTAAAAGTGACCAACACTAGTAGGAAAGTCTATCACTATTTCACATCTTTTTTCTAATCTTCATTGTTTTCTAACACTTGTTATTTGTACACCATTTTTTCCCCTAAGCGCAGATCCTCTGCTACAATTATATTTCTGAATTTTCTTTCTTACACTGTAATATTTATACTTGTGCTACTTCAGAGAGTTACAGGTAAAACTAACAGTACTTAGTGTTTCTTAAATTTTTTCCTTTAAGAATTTATGGAATGTATTCTGTTTTCAGATATGATAGAACTAGTCCTAGACTTATTCTCCTACCATAAACAACTATAAACCTGGACATATCTAGATATCTAGGTAGATAGATACATATATTGACAGATATAGATGCTTTCAATTATCGAACAACAAGCCGTGTAAGAACATGATATTTGAGAGAAGGAAACGTGAGGTAATTCCTCTGTTTGTCCCAGTTTTCTGCCTGGAAGCACCTTCTGAAAAGAAATAAGGCTTAGATTTCAAGCAGAAGAGGGAACACAACCTAAAATACTTTGTGTCAGCATAACCTTATTACCAAAATCTGAAAAAGAAATTTGTAGGTAAAAATAACTACAGAGCAAAATCCCTATTAACATAATTGTAAATGATCCTAACAAAATATAAACAAATCAAACCTAGCAACATATAAAAAAAGATTAAATATCATGCTCAATTTGGGGGCAGGGCAGTTCATACCTATAATATTGAAAAAGTAATCAAAGTAATTCAGCACATTAATAAAATAAAGGATAAAAACCAATAGTCATCAATTAATGCAGAAGATGAATTTGACAAGACTTGTTACTCTTGCATGATAGAACATTCAAAAAGACTAGGAAGAGAAGGAAACATTTGCATTGTGATAAAAAGGCATCTACGAAAAACCTACAACAAATCTCCTGCTTAATGTTAAAATATGAAAACTTTTCTCCTAAACTCAGGATTAAGACAAAGATGTTCATTCTCACAACTTCTAATCAATATTGTCATGAAAGACACTAGCCAGTGCAATAAGACAAAGAAAAGAATGGGATACAATTGTAAAAATTAGAATTAATACTGTCTTTATTTGTGGACCACCTGATTGTTACATAGAATAACCTAAGAAATGTACAAGAAAACCACCAAAGATAATAAGCAAGCTCAGGATACAAGATTAATAGACCAAAAATCAATTATATTTATAATACTAACAGATAATAATTGGAAAATAAAATTAAAAGAAAAAGCAATTCCTCTTACAATATTATCAAACTTAAAATACTTAAAATGAATGTAATGAATGAGATACAAGATCCTTATAACGAAAATTACAAAGCATTGCTGAGAAAATATGAAGTACTAAATAAGTGAAGAGATATGTTCATTGATTAGAAGAAATAATCATGCTAAGGATGTCAATTCTCCCTGTGTTCATCTGTAGATTTTATACAATTACATTCAAAAAACGTAAAAGATATTTTTTGAAGAAATTTACAATCTAATTCTGAATTTGAAATGAAAAACAGGACACAGAATAGTCAAAACAATCTTGAAAAAGAAAAGAATAGGGAGATTTACAATAGCTGACTTCAAAACTTAATATAAATCTGCTGTAATTAAGACTGGCATATCCTTATACCATGTGGCATAAAGACAGACAATCAGATCAATGGAACAGAAATAGACCCAGAAACAGGGTCCAGAAATAGGCCCACAAATACATGCTCAGTTGATTTTCAACAAATGAGTTAAAAAATTGCGACAGGAAAGTACAATGGTTTTCAATAAATTTTACATCATAAACAAAAATTAGTACCTAAACATAAAAGTTTAAACTATAAAGCTTCTAGAAGAAAGCTTAGGGGAAAGATTTCTTAACGAAAACACAAAAAGCAATCATCTTGAAAGGAAAAATCAATTCATTGCACATCAAATTTTAAAACTGCTCTAAAGGAATATCATTTAAAAGTATAAAACAAGTATTATATTTTTTTAAAATGTATATGTATTTGTATCCAGAATGCATAAAGAACTTCCATATTTTTACAATAAAATATAGATAGTTGAATAAAATGGGTAAAATATTTGAACAGATGCATCAGTAAAGAAGATGCATCAATGGCAAATAAGTAATTAAAATGTGTTCAGTGTCATTAGTCATCAGGGAAATTCAAATTAAAACCAAAGTGATATATCACTATATACACTATAATGGCTAAAATTAAAATAACAATGGCAAGTATTTGAATCAATTATAACTCTCATATATCTTGTGCAGGTGTATAAAATATCAAAATTACTTTGGAAAACTGCTTGGCAGTTTCTCATAATGTCAACATTTCTATTACCCAATGAGTCTTCAGTTTTGCTCCTAGCTAGTTATCTAAGAGAAATAAAAGTATCTGCTCCCAAAATGAATTATAGAAATAAGATTAAAACATATTTATTCATAATGACCACAATAGGAAATAAACCAATGCCCATACATATGACATATATGACTATAATTGCCCCTAGTATTTCATTTTACCTTTTTAATGTTTTTGTAAATTTAGTTTGAATATCAAAAATTTTTTGGATAATTATGCTATGATGTAATATTAAATATATTCAAATTAGGACCAGAAGTTCTTTGAATACCGCCTTTTCCCCCCCTTTTTTAGTGACTTTGGGAAAGACACCTTACTTATCTGTGGTTTCTTTTTCTTATCTGAAAAATAATGGTTGTGTGATTCTTGATTTCTAAAGTTTTTACTTTCTGGCTCAAAAAACTCATTAACTTGAGAGACAAATGATTTTATCACAGTTACCGATAAATTAAGGCAAAGCAGAGATTTTATAGCCAACTGCAGATCATAAATTCTTTTTTAATTAAGGTGAACAACAAAGGTTTTAAACATACAATTTGATGAGTCTGGATAAAGTTGTACAATAGTGTTACCAACATCTTAATCTTTATGTAGAGTATCTTCATAATTCTCGGAAATTTTCTTCTGGTCACTTCTAGTCAGTTCCCACATTCCACACAACAGCATACCACAGTTCTGATTGTTACCACCATTCATTTGGTTTGCATACCCTTGGACTTTATATAAATGGAAGCATTGAGAATATAATATTTTGCATATGAATTCTTTCACCTAAAATAATGTTTGAAATTGGCCTGTGTTATTGCATGTCTTAGCAATTTATATTTTTATTACTGAGTACTATTTCATTATAAATATATTAAAATTGCTTATGTATTACCCTATGTACAAGCATAAGGTTTTTTCCTGTTGTGGCCATATGAATAAATCTGCTTTATAATTCATTTATAAATGAATACAATTTATTTATGGACTAACTAAAGGATAACTAAGAGGGGGAAGTGGAAAGGGAATTAAATTTTACTGAGTACCTTCAATGTGCTAGGCAAATTGCTATGCCTTTGTGTGAGTATATAAATATAGATATAGATAGAGTGTGTGTGGGGTAAGTAAACCTCTTACATAGGTCTTTATAGGATTTAAATATATAACTTATACACACATACCACAATATACACAAAAACCTATGACAAAGGTATCCATGTCCATGAAAAAATGATGCTCAGATTAAGGATGTTGCTTGCAACCTCTTTACTAGAGAGTGGCAAAGGTAGAGTCAGGATTCAGCCATAATTCTGTCCGTAATCCATGCTGCTTCACAACCAGAAGATAAATCAGGCAAGAGAAAACATGCATGCAGCATTTAGCAGTCTGCACAAAATTTTAAACTGATCATTACTGAGGCTTTCAAGTCAGTAGAACAATATATTCAGCCAGAAAAATAGCCTTCTGTGCCTAATAGTTCATATGCAAGTTTTGAGTATCTTCCAAGCCCAATTCTAATGTGACAGGCTTGGACGACCTGTTGCCAAGTGAGCAGCAGGGCTACGTTTTTGCCTGGATTGACTAGCTGTTCTGATGTCACTTAGGAGCAGCCTGGGGGTAAATGAATCTTCTTGCTCTTGTTTTCTGAATCCCAAATGGACATGGCTTTTGTCAAAGCCCATGCCATGCACAGCTTTGGCACAAATCCCAGAGCCACTATGTGTCCATCACAGCCCTCAAACTCTTTCCACTTTAGCACAGTGAAAGCAAGATCTGTTGTGAATTGAAAAAGGGAGCTCTCCTCATTGTTCCCCAGAGGAAGAGATGGTGGAGAGCAAATAAACAAATTTTACTGATATCAAAACAGAGCTTGCAAATTTCATCACCAGGGACTTTAGAAACATTTCAGATACTGTTTATTTAACACAATCTTTGGAATGATTTTCACTCTACTCCACAATGAATAGGGCATGCATAGAATAATAGTTTTCTTTTGCATAATGCACAACTGTTTAAAGCTATGTTATTGCTGGGAAAAATGAGACTTTGATCCACCAAAAAAAATGCAATAAGAAATGGATTTAGTTTAAAAATGGATTGGACTTAGTACAGATGTGTAAAACAAGAACTGAAATATTTATATCTTATCTTGTTTTAAAAAGTAACCTGGGTGAGCTCTTATAGTCATTTGAAAAGTGAATAATGTCTTTCCATTGAAATCTAGTTACTGGTATGTGCTTTTACTTCCTGTAATGACCAATTCATATAACAGTATCATATGCTGTTTCTTCAAGTGACAGAGGAAATTACAATTATCTCTCTCTTTCTGGCTAACGTCCATTGAGACTAATCCTTTTCGAGAAATTTGAGAATTGAGATACAGAAAAGAAATCCCTGCATTATTTCCTGCAAGACTAGAGAATATCTGTATTCAAAGCCAATTAGGGCACTTTGCATTAGTGACCATAAAGGCCATTAAGGAAGGGGGAATGGCAGATTAGAGGTAACCATAAAACCCTAAACCTGCCTTCTAAGTCTCTGAAAATCAGATGGATGAGTAGAGAAGCATGAATCATGAATATTTATATGCATATCTGAAATACAGGAAAAGCTAAATTTTTTTTTCTTGATCTTCCATGATTATCATTTTATTCTGTACTCCTCTGAAAGAAAATGAAGGTAAAAAGTATTATTTACAGAGCCCTAACAATGTTTTTCAAGGCACTTTACGTGTTTTTCTTTATCCTCACGGGAGGTAGGTATTATTACTACCATTTGACAGAAGAAACTGAAATTGTAAGTGGTAAGAAATTGTGCATGGTCTCAAGATAATAAATGGAAGAACAAAAACAGATC
Source organism: Tarsius wallacei (assembly GCA_963574415.1). Classification (NCBI taxonomy): domain Eukaryota; kingdom Metazoa; phylum Chordata; class Mammalia; order Primates; family Tarsiidae; genus Tarsius; species Tarsius wallacei. The sequence continues at coordinate 15,633 of CAUYQG010214605.1, read as the reverse complement.
AGGTTAGTTCCAGAAACCATTATCTCTCCTCTATATGATGCTCACAGATAGGAAAATCTAGACTTTTCATTTCCTCACTATAACCAATTATAAGACAAGAGTATTATCATTGGTTATAGTGAGTATTTGTTCGAGGCTTCACAATCTACAATGGGAATGAATTAGTTGAAAGTCATGGTGAAGAAGGGTAACCAAAGTTGAGGAGGAATCTGGACATGATGACATAAGGAAAAGTCAAAGAAAGGGTGGAAGTACAGAAGTTTTTATCAAGGTTCTTGATGTGCATCTTCAGGTAAGAAAGGCTTATACGGGAGGCATTCTTATGATTGTTAGAAAGAGGCAGATGTCAACCCACCATTGGAAATGATTTATTACAGTTGGATGATGTGTCAGAAAATGGAACAGGCTATATCATAGGATATTGATACAGAGACTTAGCAATCTGGCATCTAAGAGACTGAAGAGAAGGCTTCTGCACTGGATAAAAGATTGAATGAGATGACCTCTGCTGTACAACCCACCAGTATTCTTTTATTCTATAATTGTAATTCTGGGTAAGATAGCAGTGCATGGCCTTTGTTTTTCGTGTAGAAGTATTGCTGGGCTTAGCAGGCTTGGAGCCAAAAGAGAGTGGATGTAGGGAAATACGCAGCAAAAAGAACATGAGTAAAAGTATGCTTTAGTTGAGAAGCAGGCAAGTCAGAGAAGGGATTCCTAAAGATGCTGTTTTCTTACATTATATATTCTTAAAAATTCAGAATGAGTAGTTTAGAAAGTCATACTTCTAAATCAAACAAAAGGGGAAAAAAGGAATCAGAAGGGGGAATGGTAGAATTAGACAAAAACATGAAATGGTAAAACTGAAAGTCACTGGTAGATTTTAAGATTTTTTTGGTCTTGTTTTGTTCTTCTACTTGTCTAGTCCAGCCTCTACCATCTATTCCTTACACGTAGAAGATAGTATATTTATTTAATCTCCTAAAATGAGATAAAACTTTTAAAAGGACAGAATTTCAACAAAGGGGAAGAGATGAGAGGGAATTATATGCATTAAGCAAAAGAAAATCTTTTATTCTGTGTATATCTACCCATTGTGGATGTCAAAATGCCTATGGAATATGAGCTGATTTTATGCCTAGAAGAAAAGATTCTGTGGCATCTTTGATTGAAACAAAGACACATGCAAGTGACGGAGGTAAACCTATACCTGCCATCTGAAAGCAACAGCAAAGGATAGAAATAAGTCCTTTTGTTGAACCAGTCCCAATATTCTGGAAATACCATATCCACAGACTCTCTTGAATGCACTGGTGATGCAGAAAATTCCTGAAGTAAATGTTTCCATGCATTGTCCACATGACATCGCCACAGTGCTCCTGGTTCATTGAGTCAGGGATAGATTTCTAAGTCAGAGGCTACCATCTCTGGGTCGGCCACTGGTCTCTCATGCAGACCGATAGTAGAGGTCCATCAGCAGGAACATGCTTCACTGGTGATCAGCTTAATTAGCTTTAGGATTGCCAGATTTAACATAAAAATACAGGAATCCCATTTAAATTTGAATTTCAGACAAATAATGGATCCTTTTCTAGTATACATTGCTAATATTGTGCAGGTCATAGCTATACCAGAATGTTTGTGCTATTTATGTAAAATTCAAATTTAACTGAGCACATTGTATTTTACCTGGCAACTCTAGTCAGATTGGAGCTCAAGATAGAACATTTTATAGTAATAAAGGAAAAAAGTAAAAGAAGACACAGAGAGGAGCAGATAAAGGGAGTTCATAAACTGGAAGCAGTAGTCACCTACTATTGAGGAAGACTAAAACTTACCCAGCTACTAAAGCTGCTGCCATGCCAAGAGGATGCTGTGATACCTCTAAAAGCACTCCAGTTCCTCAAGAGGTTTAGCAAGGTTCAGCTGAGGCCATTGCCCAGGCTTTCTATTTCTCCACGATTTATTGCAGTAAACCTATATTAGCTGAGGGAATCTAGAGTATTTATTTTATTAGCAACTGAAGAGACCATATCTGCTACACACACTGTTATTTGCCTACTCAATATTCATTTTCTCCTTTTTAAAAAAAACTACCAAAACCCTAATTTTAGTTGGAACAAGAATGTGCTTATAGGATCTAAATCAAACATAACAATCTTCTTTCATTTTCACAGTCTCCCTTATAGCTCGAGAGGGCTACATAACCTGATTCTGAACTTTGAGACCTACGTTAAAGTGTTTCAGGATGTGGTTTCTGGGAAAGTTTTGCCTTTCCCAGAGTGAAAGGACAGATGCTGCTGATGTCGTCTATCTTACCACCCTCCCTCTGCCTCAAATAACGACTGATATCTTGAATAGCAGCATCCTTCATGTGACCATGATGCAACACACATAAAAAAGGAGGCTAACATACTAAATGGCAGCGTACTGAGAAGCTGAAACACCACCAGCAACCACCTCCTCCTAATGGTTATATATTTTGTTATATAAGAACCAAATCCTTGTTTGCTTAAGCTACTGAAAATTGGAATTTCTGTTACTTACAGCTGAATCTAATCGTAACTGATATATCAAATAAAGGAATTATTTTAGAGTCCATCAAACAAACATACTTTACTTCAAGTTACATAAATATTTACAAATAAGACGAGATTGTCCCCATATACACCATGAACATTTCTGGCTTCAGAACTCTTTTTAGAATTGCTTTTACACAGCATTCTCTCTCTTTCCTCTTAACTGGATTCTGTCTTTTGTTAAGTTTTACCTCCTTTCTGAGAGGTTCTATAATCTTATCCCACCCACCTTGATTCTCTTTCTATTTTGAACCTGATGATATTTACAGCCTAAAGTCTAAAATATACATTTCATGCTTAGGGAAAGCAACTTTCTGCTGTTTTGTTGCGTGATTTCTATGCTGCTAGGTATGCAACACATCCCTTTATTGGATGGTAAACTTCTGGAAGGCAAACATATACCTATACTCCTTGTGTTTTTCATGTCTACTGTGGTGATTTCTAGGTATACATATTAGATAAATACTTGTGACGATGACAGCAATGATGATGTTGTTGGAGGATATTCAGGGGGTGATTTGATAGGCTCCTTAGCCATATGTGTCCCGGGAACGGGCTAGAACAGGTGGGTTTACCAAGGCAGTGCGACCTAAGGGAGAACCAAAGAGAACAGAAACTTACCAGCTATGTGATTTTGGCAAGTTACTTAACATCTCTAAGCCTTATCTTCTCTTCTGTAAAATATAGTGTTACTATAAAGATTAAAAATAATGCTGACAAGCATATCCCCCAGAATCTATGGAACAGTGGGCATTAGAATCATTAGAATTTAGCTTTACTCTCCTAACATATATGCTAATCAAATTATAGGCTCTTTTGGAAGACTTAAGAAGCAATACAATTGTATATTTCCTTTGACAAAATGAATATAAGGGAAGGAAAAATAGTACATTGAAAATATGGTGAATTAGACACATAAGATCTAGTTCTAATTCTAACTCTGTGGCTAACTGCTTGTGTGACTTTAGATAGGTCAGTTTTCTCCTCAGTTTTCTGTTTGTAAAATGCAGATAATGGGGCTTGACTTACCTACCTGGAGGGATTATTACTAAAAGCATGTGAAATAACATATAAAACAGTAATTTGAGAAATACAAAGCATTATATTAACTTATGGGTAGAGAAGGGACAATATATATTCAAGAATTATCAGAGGATGCAAATTTATTCATAGCTTGAAGAATCTTGTGCAAATTTCAAACTCACATTGAGTGATTTAGCAAAACTCCAGCACTTAAGAAAGTGTTCAAAGACAAATGAGCTACTTTCATTAAATGGAACTGAGATGAAATTAAGACAGAAAACTCATTTCCCTTGAATAAAATGCAAATTCATTTAAGTGCATAAAATGATAGTACTATGTCATTTTTTTAAGAAACACTTGTGAAAAACATTAACCACACTTGGAAGTATTGTTAATCCTTAATAACTATAGTGTTAGACTGGAGGAGACAGAGGGCAATGCATCTATCTGACACTAGACATGGCATATTTGATAAGTTCTCAAATCCATGCTCTGCTTGAAGAGATGTAGATTCAGGGTGGAAAAATAAACAGTACTTCAGTACTGCTTATCTCCTTATTTCTAATAATGTGAAGATATTTTTGTTTATCTGGGGATAGGATAAGGTGACAGTGGTGTGAAAAATGAAAAGAAAATCATGGAAAACTAAATGTGTTAAAAGTCATATGGTGTTAATTGTGCCTGGCCTCTTTCCCTACTTGGGTTGGCTGAGGTCCCTGGAGAAGGATCTTCACAGGGATAGGAATCTACACCAACTAACTCCAGTGCATTTGACATCTCTCTTCTGAGATGATGATTCCACATTCTTGGTGAAGTTATCCCTTATTTCCCCAGCTAGAAAGAATTTTTTGCTCTTTTGAGCTACTGCAGGAGATCTTATCTGTGCTAACCATTTAGACATTTTTTCTCTCTTTTTTAATAAATTACATGTGTGCAAGTCTGATTGCCCATTGTAGATTGTAAACACTTCAAGAATCTGCTATGTTTTTATACTCCTATTCCAAGGGTTTCTAGGCCAATGCCTTTAATAAAGAAAACAAACAACAAACACACTTGCTGATGGATTTGCTATGCCATCTAAGTCTCTAGCTTTACGAATCCCAGTTCATTTTATCTACTTATCTGTCATATATTTACCTATCTATCTGTTGAAGTTGATTGTTCTGGCGAGATGAGTAATCTATGGCTTTTGTGAGAATCTCAGAGTTAAGAATCATTGCATTCTTCTTGCTCATATTTGTAGACCTTCATTTGGTAGTTCTTGACTTTGCACATTAAACAGCTTTTAAAACTACTTCAAGTATTATAATATAATTAATCCGGGAGAGAATCTAAAAGTACCCTAGGTACTTTTAAAGATTCCCTAGAAGACTGTAATGTGTAGACAAGGCTGACCCTCAGTCTCAGAAACCCTTTTAGTCATTAAATATTGGGGCTCTCACAAGCTGGACCACTCCCTTGACCCCTGTTCTGTGACAGTCTTGACCATTCCTTCAAGAAGTAATTGCCTAGAGCATGCTGTTTACTCAGACCTTAAGTAATCTTTCTGCCTCAGCATCTGAAACATTTCCTTGGGTTATTTAAAGTTTCAATCACTATACTCAGCACCCTCTAACTCTTTAATTTCAATGGGGAACATAACATACTTTCTTTGTATCAGCTGTGTACCAAGGGAAGGAAAGGAAATTCATTAAGCATGGCATTCAGGGAAACTTCTCCATATATGGTTATGTGTAAGCACAAAATAATCTTGGAACAAATAGCTCTGACAATAATTACGAAGCTCCCTTTAGACAACTGGTGTCATAACCCAGGAGAGAGCAGCGTTTTGTCCCTTAGGTTTGATTTCCATGACTCACCAGGAAACTCAAAACTTGATTTTCTTCTTCCATTTTCCCCTTGCTAAAAACTGACAGCTTTTGGAAAAGAAGTATATTTCTGAGACATTGTCAGATTGATATCTTCTGGGGATATTTCGTGACTGCAGTGTTTATCTCAACTTGCCATCTCCTATAATTATGCAGCACATCACACATCTGATTCTTTGAGAGATAATTATTCACTGTGTGGATCATACCAGCCCTTTGCTTTTTTGCCTTCCTGAAGTAACCTCTTTGGACATTTTTGTGGAACTGTTAGCAATTCTGCCAAACCGATGTATAGAAGAAGCAAAAAAAAAAAAAAAAGAAGCTCAAATTTACATTTACTTCTTTCTTGCATCTATTTTCATGGTCAGGTAGGTGAAGAGGTCGGAATTCATAGGTGAAGTTTATTTTGCGATTGCTCATGGATGCATTTACCATCCCAGTTCAAAATATACAGAGAGTTTTAAAAGGTTAGCTTACTTCATTAATGTCCTTTAAAGCTACTTTTGTTCTTCCTTTACTGAGAGTGGCAGGTGATTTGAACGTCTACTTTTACTTCCTCTGAATGACTCTGCCAGCGTTAAAGGCCACAACACCAATGACAACCTGAGTTTGACCATGTTGAGCAAAATCAAAGATAAACAGAGAGATGAGGAAGGAAAATGGCAAGGTGCTATGTATATGGAGAAGACATTTTGCAGGCAGAGGTTAAGGTGTGAGTAGCTAGTGGGGAATGGGATCAAATACATCTGTGAATAAAGTTACAAAACCAGGAGAAGTCCTTGCATTTATAAGATCAGTTGGTAGTTCTGATAGAGTTCCCATAGGATGCTTAGCGCTCAGAAATCAACCCCAATAAAATGTGTAATTGTGAGTGAACAGCATGCGAGGAATAAGGGCTAGATGCCTTTATGCTCAGGGCAAACCAAGGTAATAACATGGTTCACTGGAAGTACAGATTCTATACCATTATGAGATATACAGATCTTAGGGGGAAAAGATATTTAGTATTTGGAAAAATAAAGCCCATTTATGAAGCATGCTGGCCTTTTTAATCAGTCTTTTTTCTTGGGACATTAATTTATATCCCTAAGTCTTTAAGAGAGTACTATTGCACAGAAATTTAAGATATGATTTTCAGAATTAGACTGCCAAGGGTTCAAATTTCAGTTCTGCCCCTTATGTGTGGCATAGCTATGCAGTCTTGACTTTTTTTTAAATTCTATAAACCTGGCACAAATAAATGATTAATACATATATTATTTTCTATTACTATTTTTGTGGCAACCATGAACAATAATTTTTAAATTTTTTTACTTAAGGACAATCAAGATGTCATTTAGTAAGCATCTAATATTATCTTAGACATTATGTTAATGGATCTCACGCCTGATCTCTGATGACAGTCTAACATAATAAGAAGAGTAAGTTTTCTTGGTATAGAGAACTTGATTATAGTCTCTGCCTTATCAATTGCCTATTTATGACTTGCAGCAAGTTACTTTGTCCTCAAGCCTCAATTTTCTCATTTTGAAAGTGAAAGTTTTAATACCTACCTAACAGTTCTATAAGAGTTAAATGATGGTGAGATAATACATGCTACTTGGTTAGCAAAATGTCTGCCGTGTTTGGAGCCAACAAAATAGTAATAGCCCTTTCTAGTCTTCCCTCTACAATCTTCCAGGTACTGAGTGCCGAGGTTGATGTAAAGAGGGGCAAGGCACATTCTGACCCAAGCACAGACATTGGGTAAGTACACAGATTAAAGTAAGAATGAATGCACATGAATGGTCAGATAGAGGAATCAGAGTGGAACAATGAGTGATGAGACAAGCATTGGCGTTAACAATGTAGACACAAAAGGGACAAGAAACATTCGTGAGTGGGTGAGATTATTTTAAACAATGTCTTATAGGAAAGATAAGGGAAGGCTAATTTCTGGAGGCTTCCTTGATTCCAAAGACCTGATAAAGAGCTGAGAGTTAACCATCGTGTGAATATGTCTGCAATTGCTTGGCATGTTGACTATAGTCAATGTTCAAGAAGCATAATTATCAAGTATTGGCCATCTATATGGCTACTTTATAAAATCTAGTACAGTACTAAAAACCTGGGAAGAGGTTCAGTAGAAAGGAAGAAGACTAATTTTGCTGCTTTTGTTCTAAATTTAACCTTCAGAAAATTAAAAGGTTGAACTCATTATTTAATTAGTGTCTATGGTCTTCATTATGGCTAGTGCTTCAAAACGGCATAGATTGAGAACTGAATAGAATTGACCAAGAATCTCTGTATGTAATGGATCAAGAAACTCTGTATTTACTTTTTTCTTCTCCATATTAATTTTTGAAACCAACATATCTTTTTTTGATGTCCTTGTCTCTAACAAGAACAGTTAAATAAACAAATCATTAGGCTGAGAACAGACGTGCTACCACAAACCCAATCGCCCAATTTAACTGATCACTGATGGATGTTAGTCATGACATATGACATCCAACTTTCTAAAAAGTAAAATGCCTGTACTGTTTTGTCAATTATTATAAAGAGTGGCAGCTTACAAATGTGCTAAATCAAAAAAAGAAAGAAAAGTTGTAACATGTCACTGGGGCTTGTTTTCTGAGATCTGCTCTTTCCTTTGTCAATAATAACTTATTTCTGTTGGATTACACAAATGCAGCATGTTGCTGTAATCAGTCTGCCCAGTATGAATATGCTTTAAAGGAACAAGCGGTGGCTATAATACCAGTTATTCAAACCTTCAATTTTTCTTTCATTGAATAAGAGCTTTTGTTTGTAGCATTAGAGTTGATTCTATTCCAGCCTCTTTTCTCAAGATGAAGGTTGATGGGCCCCTGGGGTTTTTGATACCCCCTTTCAAGCTAGGAATTATTTCCTAATAATATAGGTAGGAGTAGTTTGCTTCCCAAGGGCTAAGAATTAAATCCCAACACTTGCCTTCCTGTGCCTTAATAGAGTGCTGATTTCTCTTGCCAAGTCAACACTGGGAAGAGAATCAGGTTTCTCTGTATTCAATATATGTGCTTGGAATTATGAGAAAGAAGATTATATCTTCCAAGGACTTTGGAAATATTATTTTACAAACCTTAGTTAAAAGATATGCTATGCTTTGGGAGACCAAGGTGAGAAAATTGTTTGAGGCCTGAAGCCTAGGCAACAGAGAGTAATATTTTATTTACAAAAAAAAATTAAAAATAAAAAATTAGCTGGGCATGGTGGCACATGCCTGTAGTCCCAGCTACTTGGGAGGATGAGGCAGGAGGCTTGGTGAGCTCAGGAGGTTGAGGTTATAGCGCTATGATTACACCACTGCATTGCAGTCTGGATGGCAGAGAGTGAGAACTCTGTCTCTAAAAACAGAAAAGAAGTGTGCTAGAGGTAAGATAAAGAGCCTTAGTTTAATTCTGAGAGAAACTGCCTAAAGGAAGCACAGGTTTGAAGAGTAGGAGGCCATTAATCCCTCCTGGATGCTTTCTTAGTAAAAACAACAACAACAAAAATGGCCTTGGCAGAGTACTCTTCTAATTCCTCCCTTTCCATGGAAACAACTTTCTTGAATGATCATGTAATGTCCTATATACACTCAGGATGGGAAAGCAAAAATATTAAAGTCTATCCTGTTAAAAGTGTGTATACTAGAAAACACACCCCTGTTCTAGTACAAGCTATAGCTAACTCTCAGGGTGTAAGTTAAACATACCAACAAGTGTGAGGAGGCTTCTGGATCAAGATGGCCAATATGAGGCAGCTAGAATGAGAGTTTCAAGATAGAGTTTCCTCAGCATCCAGAGGGGAACCGATTCAGCAGCATGCCTCATGAGTTTCCAAAGAAGTGATAATAACCACTTAAGACAAAGAAGAAAAAAATTCCAACGACCTGGACTGGAACTGGCCAGACTCTTTCCTGTACCACCACAGTCCACCACAACATCCAAACACAGTGGGGAAGGTGTGTGATGGAAATTCTGAGTTCTGTGCTCCTGCTGCAAACTTGCAGGGCTCCCTGGGTCTTGTGAAACCTCATCTCCTCATGGGAAACTGCCTTCCTCACAGTTGCCTCTGCTGTGGCATGATGGGGGGGAGAAGTCTTCAGTAGCCCCATCCACCATTTCCCAGAAACTCAACCCCCGCAGGGTGGAAGAGCTGCTTTCCAGTCAGCTAGGGAAGAAACAGACCCCAAGGGCAAACTTCACAGCTGCAGACAGTTCCTGATTAGGCAGGTTGCCTGTGAAAACCTGAGGCCCTGAGGCTGGCTACACCTTGACATTCAGATCCCAGATTGCCTGAGGGCAAAGCAGGAGCCCAGTGGGTCATTTTGCCATAGCAACCTCTCACTCCCCTTGTGAACTCTTCTGGGCTTGCTCTGTACAATCCATTACCCTAGTGGCCCGGGACTTCCTCCAATTCCCACTGGGACAGCTAAGAATGCAACACGTGGAGTGCCTCATCTCCTTTTCCTTGTACTTCCCCTGAAGGCTCAAAACAGAGAACTTGGGGAATTCCCAGGGCCCTCCCTAAGCCTAAACTGGTGGGGAACTTCCCTGAAGCAACACTCACCAAGGAGAAACCCTACAGCCACCACTGGAGGTGGTTTTCTCCCATAAGCACCACCTCCTAACGGGTATAGCCAACCACATCAATTACAATACCATGGCTTTGGGGAAGTCCAGACACCAAGTGCCAGCTATCAACAATCTCCAAACTACTTCAGATGCTCAGGACATTGTGTGCCACTGCAGGTACAAAACACAGGGCTACTACATCTGGCAACTGAGGAACTTACCACGCCAAGGCTATATATAATCAAGGGAACCTTACAGTGCCCACATCAGCCCCCTGTCAATGTCAAATAAGAAGAAATCATTTACTCAAATGAGAAGAAACCAGAAATATAATTCTGACAATATGAAAAAACAAAGTTCCCCAACACCCCCAAAAGACCACACCAACTCTTCAGCAATGGACTCTAACCAAAATGAAACTGCTGAAATTCCAGACATAGAATTCAAAAGATTTGTGATAAAATTAGTCACTGAACTTCAGAAGAAAGATGAAAACCAACATAAAGAAACTAAAAAAGCAATTCAGGACATAGGTGACAATTCTCCAAAGATATAGAGACCTTAAAAAAAAAAAAAAGCTGAAATTCTGGAAATGAAAGAAGCATTTAGGAAAATACAAAGTGTGGTAGAAAGTTTTAGCAGTAGACTAGAACAAGCAGAAGAAAGGATCTCAGAACTTGAAGACAAGGCTTTTGAATTAACCCAATCAGACAACAATGAAGAAAAAAGAATCAAGAGAATGAAACAAAGTCTCCAAGAAATGTGAGAAATGTCCAAACCTAAGAATCATAGATGTTCCTGATGAAGAAGAGAAAGCTACAGGTTAGAAAACCTTTTTGAGAGAATAATGGAGGAAAACTCTCCTGGCCTTACCAGAGACCTAAACATCCACATACAAGAAGCCCCAGGAACCCTCAGAAGATTTATTCCAAAAATATCATCTCAAAGGCACATTATCATCTGGCTATGCAAAGTCAATGTGAAGGAAAGAATTTTAAGAGAAGTGAGACAAAAGCATCAAATAACTTACAAAGGTAAACTTATCAGACTAACAGCAGACTTTTCAGAAGAAACCTACAAGTCAGAAGAAAATGGGGTGGGGTCCTATTTTTTAATCTTCTCAAACAGAATATATGTCAGTCAAGAATTTTTTTATCCCACAAAACTAAGTTTCACAAATGAAGAAGAAATGAAGTCCTTCACTGACAAGCAAAAGCAGAGGGAATTTGCCATCACTAGGCCAGTTCTACAAGAAATATTCAAAGGAATCCCAAATACTGAAACAAAATGTTGAAATACACCAGTAGAAAAATGCTGGAAATCATAAAATTCACAGGCTATATGAAACACCAACACAATCGAGAAAATAATCAAATCAGCCAGTGTGATGAATGGAATAGTATCTTACATATCATTGTTAATTCTGAACATAAATGATCTCACTGTGCCACTAAAAACATGTAGACTGGCTAAATAGATTAAAAAACACACAACCCAAATATCCTTCAAGAGATCCATTTACCTAACAAAGACTCCTATAGACTCTAGGTAAAGGGGTGGGGAGAAATATTCCATATTAAGGAAACTAAAAATGAGCAGAAGTAGCCATTTTTATATCAGATAAAAGACTTTAAATTAACAGCTGCACACACACAAAAAAGACAAGGATGGCTATCATATATTGATAAAGGGATTAATCCAATGAGAAGACATTTGAATTTTAAATATATATGTGCCTAACTCCAGTGCCCTCAGCTTTATGAAACAAATTCCATTAGCCTAAAAAAAGAGATAGACAGCAATATAGCAATAATAGGAGACTTCAACACTCTACTGAGAGCAATAGACAGATCATCAAGCCAGAAAGTCAACAAAGTAGCATTGGAGTTAATCAGGACCCTAGGGGAAATGGAACTAACACACACCTACAGAAAATTCCATCCCAAAGTTACCCATTTTTCTCATTAGTACATGGAACATTCTCCAAAATAGACCACATAATAGGCCACAAATCAAGTCTGAATACATTTTTAGAAATCAAAATCATATCAAGCACCATTTCAGACCACAGTGGAATAAAACTAGAAATTAATTCCAAGAAGATCTTGCAAAATCAAACAAAGATAGGGAAGTTAAACAATTTGCTCCTGAATGATCCTTGGCTCAACAATGAAATCAAAACAGAAATTTAAAAATTCCTTGAAACAAATGACAACAATGAAACAAGTTATAAAAACTTCTGAGACTTAGCTAAATCTGTGTTCGGAGGAAAACTTATAGCACCTAAGGTCTACATCAATAAGACTAAAAGATCACATATCAACAACCTAACATCACACCTCAAGGAACTAGAAAAACACAAACAAACCAAACCCAAAGGTAGGAGAAGAAAAGAAATAACAAAGACCAGAGCAGAACTAAATGAAACTGAAATTTTAAAAAATACAAAAAATCAATGAAACAAAAATTTGGTTCTTTGAAAAGATAAACAAATTGATGGACCACTAGCTAGATCAATTAAGAAACAAAGAGAGAAGAGTCAAATTAACTCAATCAGAAATGAAAAAGGAGACATTACAACTGATAGGATGGAAATTCAAAAGATCATCCAAGACCACGATGAACACCTCTATGCAAACAAGCTAGACAGTCTAGAGGAAACTGGTATTCTTGGAAACATACGACCCTCCCAACCTTGAATCAAGAAGAAATAGAAACCCTGAAAAGACTATTAATGAGTAGCAAGATTGAAACAGAAATTAGAAGTCTCCCAGCAGAAAAAAAGTCCAGGACCTGATGGATTCACAGCTGAATTCTATCAGACCTTCAAAAAGAACTGGTACTAATTTTACTGAAGCTATTCCACAAGATTAAGAGGAGGGAATCTTCCCTAACTCATTCTATGAGACCAGCATCACTCTGATACAAAGCCAGGAAAAGGCAAAACAACAACAAAAAAGAAAACTACAGAATGATATCCCTTGTGAACATAGATGTAAAAATTCTCAACAAAATATTATCAAACCAAATTCAACAGCACATAAAAAAAATAATAATAATACACCACGACCAAGTGGGATTTATCCTAGGGATGCAAGGTGGTTTAACATACACAAGTCAATAAATGTGATCCACTACATAAGCCAAATTAAAAACAAAAATCATATGATCTTTTCAATAAATGCATAAAAAGTATTTAATAAAACCCAGCATCCCTTCATGCTGAAAACCTTCAGCAAAATAGGCATAGAGGGAACATTCCGCAAAATAATGAAATCTATATATAACAAACCTACGGCTAATGTCATCCTGAATGGAGAAAGGTTGAACACGTTTCCCCTCAGAACTGGAACAAGGCAAGATTGTCCACTTTCATTACTACTATTCAACACAGTACAGGAAGTCCTAGCCAGAGCAATCTGGCAAGAAAATGAAATAAAGGGCATCTCTGTATGCTGACAATATGATCACTTACCTAGAGAACCCTAAAGACTCCTCCAAAAGACTCCCAGACTTGATAAATGAATTTGGTAAAGTTTCAGGATCCAAAATCAACACACACAAATCAATAGCACTGCTATACACCCATAGCAACCAAGCTGAGATGCAAATTAAGAACTCAATTTCATTTACGATAGCAGTAAAAAACCTAAAATACCTAGGAATGTATTTAACCAAAGAGGTGAAGGATCTCTATAAGAACTACAAAACTGATGAAAGAAATTACAGAGGACACAAACAAATGGAGAAATAGTCCATGTTTATGGACTGGAAGAATCAACATTATTACATTGACCATATTACCCAAAATAATCTACAGATTCAATGCAATTCCTATCAAACTGCCAACTCATTTTTCACAGAATTAGGAAAAAACAATCTAAAATTCATATGGAACCAAAAAGAGCCAGAATAGCCAAAGCAATACTAAGCAAAAAGAAGCTGGAGGCTTCACATTACCTGGCTTCAAATTATACTACAAGGCTGTAGTAACCAAAACAGCTTGGTACTGGTACAAGAGCAGACACATCAACTAATGGAACAGAATAGAAAATCCAGAAATAAACCCAAATACCTACAACCAAATGATTTTTGACAAAGCAGACAAAACATTCACTAGGGAAAGGACAACTTTTTCAACAAATGGTGCTGGGAAAATTGGATATCTACATGCAGAAAAACAAAACTTGATCTCTCTCTCTCCCCATATACAAAAATTAACTCAAGATGGACTGAAGACTTAAAGGTCAAACCTGAAATCTTTAAAATTCTAGAAGAAACCCTAGAAAAAACTCTTATGTACATCAGCCTAGGCAAATAATTTGCGGTTAAAACCCCAAAAGCAAATGTAACTAGAACAAAAATAAATAAGTGGGATTTAACTAAACTAAAAACCTTCTGCACGGCAAAATAAATAATCAACAGGGAAGACAGGCAACCTACAGAATGGGTGAAGATATTCACAAACTATACATCTGACAAACGAATAATATCCAGAATCTACAAAGAACTCAAACAAGTAAGCAAGAAAAAAGCAAATAGCCCCATTAAAGTATGGGCAAATGACATGAATAGTCATCTCTCAAAAGAAGATATACAAGTGACCAACAAACATACGAAAAACTGCTCAACATCGCTCATCATCAGGGAAAACTACAAGGAGATACCACTTTACAGGAATCAGAACAGCCATTATTTAAAAAAATAAAAAACAAAAGATGGTGGTATGGATGTGAAGAAGAAAAGGGAACTCTTGCACACTTGGTGGGCATGTAAATTAGTACAAACTCTATAAAAAGCAGTATCCGCATTACTCAAAGAACTAAAAGTAGATCCACCATTTGATCCAGCAATTCCACTGCAAGGTATCTACTCTAAGGAACAGTTTGTTATATAAAAAACACCTGCACCCGCATGTTCATTGCAACACAATTCACAATTGCAAAGATGTGGTATCAACATAAATGCCCATCAACCGATTAGTGGATAATGAAAATGTGATATATACACCATGGGATACTTTACAGCCATAAAGAAGAATAAAATTAGCCAGGCTCGGTGACTCAGCCTGTAATCCTGCGCTTCGGGAGGCTGAGGTGAGTGGATTGCCTGAGCCTGAGGGTTTGAGACCTGCCTGGGCAACTTGGCGAGACCTCAGCTCTACAATAAATCAAAAAATTAGCCGGGTGTGGTAGTGCACGCCTGTAGTTCCAGCTACTTGGAAGGCTGAGGTGGAAGGATTGCCGGAGCCCAGCGGGTCGAGGCTGCAGTGGCTGGGAGTGGCCATTGCACTCCAGTCTGGGCGACAGAGTGAGACTCCAACTCAAAAAAAACCCCAAAAAACAACAAAAAAAAGAAGAAGCCGGGCTCAGTGGCTCAGCCTGTAATCCCGCGCCTTTGGGAGGCTGAGGTGAGTGGATTGCCTGAGCCCGCGGGTTCGAGACCCACCTGGGCAACTTGGCGACACCTCATCTCTACAATAAATCAAAAAATCAGCCCGGTGTGGTATCGCGTACCTGTAGTTCCAGCTACTTGGAAGGCTGAGGCGGAAGGATCGCCGGAGCCCAGCAGTTCGAGGCTGTGGTGGCC
>CAUYQG010214604.1:0-12793 GCA_963574415.1 Tarsius wallacei | reverse complement strand
CAATTATATAAGAGCTAATCTGGAATCCATAATTAAGTAATTCTCATGCTTATGATTGTGATTCTGAGATAAATATGACTACTATGCAGCTCTGTTGTGAGCTTTTTAGGTTTGCTTTAGACACACACATACACTTTCAGTTGAGTGAGATTTATAAAGTTATATTCTACATACTTTTTTTTTTTTTTGAGTTAGAGGCTCCAGCCACCACAGCCTTGACCTGCTGGGCTCAGGTGAAACTTCTGCCTCAGCCTTCCAAGTAGCCAGAACTACAGGCGCACACTACCACACCTAGCTAATTTTTTTAATTTATTGTAGAGACGAGGTCTCACCATGTTGCCCAGGCTGGTCTCGAACCCGCGGGCTCAGGCAGTCCACTCACCTCAATCTCCCAAAGTGCTGGGATTACAGGCTTGAGCCACTGTGCCTGGCCACTACATACTTTTTTAAAAAGTTCTAAAAGAGCCAACCAATCCACAAGACAGGCAGAAAGTTCAATTAGCTGGGATATATATAACAGCCAAAGCATGAGATATTCTGCAGCAACTAGGAGTACTTCAAGGTTGGCTGGCTGTCTTCTTGAGAACTAATTTCATCCTAAACAATTTAAGAAGGTGGACATTTTAATACCATCAAGTGCATTTAAGTTATGTTTCTTTTGTGTTAATTTGACTCCCCAATGACCTAGGTCCTTTCTTGCAGGCCAGTATTCAAAGTATCATATTACTCTCTGAACCCATTCAAATAATTTATTTTCAACCTAAACATGTAACTCCAACATGACCAAAACAGCATCTCTCTTCTTCTAAGATTTAGGTTTTGCCCAGAATTCTCGGTACATGGAATAGCCCATACCAATAGTCATTGCTCCTACATCAAAACTTTGGGCTGCCACACGCATGTGGATCAGGTGAAGAGATATCCTGGTATTTCTCCTGCTCTTCAGTTTGTATAATCCATGTGTAGCAATTGCTGTGAAACCTGCCATTCCGGTGGGAACAAATGGTGCCTCTTTAGCTTTTCGAATAAGTTTGCATCCCTGATCTTCATCATATGAAGAAAGGGAAACATCTGTATGAGTTGACATAGCGATTGCTTGAAGAATCTTCCAAGAGCAAGAAAACCCCTCACAATCCAACTGGCTTCTAAATTAGTGTTTTTCAAACTGTAGACTTAACCTATCATGGGTCTTAAAGTCAGTTTAGTTGGTTGTAAAAAACCTTTTTAAAAATTTTTGATAGCTTAGAAAATACCAGTGTATCACACATACTGTGTTATTGTTTCATAAGAGTTATGTATATCTACATATATGTATGCATATATTAGTGTGTATGTGTCTGTGTCCTGGGACACGTACAAATTTATTTTTCAGGATCATAGTAAAAAATCTGAAAGCTTCGACCTGTATTACACAGAACATATTCTCCAGTGGTACAGTTAAATTAGGATTTTATCAATGATAATTTAAACCTCCCATGCATTAGGATAGTTAAAGCTCCTACCCACCCACAAATCAAAGAATAGATCATATGGGAATTTAAAAAAAAAGCTGAACAATCATAGAAATACTGTACACTGCAGCTTATAGGATAAAGCTTTAGTAGTACTTATAGGGAAATGTATTGCCTTAAGTATTTGCCACAAGAAAAGAGATAGGACTGAAAATTAAAGAATGCCAATGTCAAGAAGTTAGGACAGAGTAAACCAGTGGACGATGGAGGAAGGAATAATGAAAATTAATTGTATAGACTGGATCACAAACCCAAGCTGGTTCTAGAATTGTCATTGAAATTGAATCAGCAGTTAAAAATTAGCACTCTCCCTACTCTTTCCCCTTTAAGAAGAGATCTTGAAACACTGATCTTGATGGCTTTACAGGCAAGTTCTTCCAAACCTACAAAGAACAGATGACCCCCATTTTACACAAACTGGACCAAACAACAGGGGAAAAGGTAGCTGATTCTATGAGACTCAAGTGACCCTAGTACCAAGACCATAGAAGGATCTGAGATGACCTCTCATTTTTCTCACTTTAGAACACATAGAAGTTCCACGTAGAAATGGGCAGACCAAGTCTAGTGATGCGTTAAAAAAGAGGAAAACCTCCACCAAGAAATATTTATAACATAGAAACCATCTGTGAATTAACATTAGAATATATATTATTATAATTCAACATATTTCAGATTAAGGGAAAAAATATGATAAAGCATTTGTTAAAATTCAGTACTCAATTGTCAAAACAGGAACTAGGAATATAAGATGTGCTTAACCTGAGAAAAGATTTCTACCAAAACCTACAGTCAGTACAACACCGGACAGGAAAACAGTCGAAACTTAGAAACCACAGGCAGTGCCTCACAGACACAGCTCAGCACTGCCTGGAGTACTCAGCAAGCTCTGGAAAGCCAAGAAAAAGAAATGAGATCATATGGTTTAGAGAGCAAGAAACAATACTGTCTTTTTTTCCATAGACTTTTTTTTTTAACAAAGAAAATAGGATGTGCAAATGCCTAGAGCTGACAAGAACATAGCAAATAGCTCAGTAAATGGTGCATATGCAAAAGTGAATACTTTACTGGTTGTCTGTGCTAGGTATGAAAAAGTAATTTACAAAATCTATCTTAACACCACCAACAAAAAAGCATGCAAGACTTTTATGGAGAAAATTAGAGAAACTTTCTAAAAGTATGAAAGAAATGTTTTTTTAAGAGACATGTTTTTGCTATGTTGCCCTGGGCTCAAGCAGTCCTCCCTCCTCTGCCCCCTCAATAACTGAGAGTACAGAAATGCATCAATGCACAGAGCTTGAAAAAACACATCGAAATCAGTGTAGTGCTATAGCATACCACGCTGACTGACAGGAAACTTCCAGAGTTATAAATGTCAGTGTTCATCTATAAATTCAGTGTGATTCAAATAAGAATCCCAATTGAAGTTTGGGAGGGAATGTATAGGCAAGAAATGTGGTATTGATACAGGACATAAATTTTCCAGTGGAACAAAGTATAGAATCCAGAAACTGACTCACTCCTAGCCCAGAGATGGTCAGGTAGATCTGGGAAGGATGAGGCCAGCCAGGAGATGGTGCAGGGTCATTAAGCTGATGGAGAGGAGTCCAGCACTTTCTGTCATATACCAAAGTAAATTCCCAGTGACTGAAAACCTAACTTACCAAAGTTTTGTAGAAGAAAATAACTTCTAGACAGTAAAATGAGTTCTGTTGCAATAGTTGTCTCCAGGGAAGGACCCTGGGTGGCTGGTGTCAAGGGCGTAAAGGAGATTTTGCGCTCTGTGGTGGGCATGCCACACCACAGTTTTGTACAAATAGTATAAGATTTAGAAACCTAAATGCATAGGAGTGTGGAAAATAGTTTGTGGTTTAGTTATGTAACATAGAAGTTAAAAGGCATAAATCAAAACCATGTGTATCTATGCAAATAAATCTCAAAACCCAAATTTGGTCCAAAAATGTTGCCAAATAACACCTAGCATCATGTCACTTACATAGCAGTTACCAGCATGCAAAGAGGTGCTGAATGTTGTTTGTGGAGACTCGTTTGTGATATAAGCATAAATATACGGATGTGGTAAGTGGCCCATTGAGGGTGTCAGTCTCTCTGGAAAGGAGATCACACACACACACACACACACACACAATACATACATACATGTATACACGTATTTATATAAAATATCTGATGGCAAAATGTTAGGAGTTGATAATCTTGGGCGGTAGGTAAATGGATGTTCATATTTTTCTTCTTACTCTTTTATACGTTTGAATTATTTCATAATATTTTAAAGAAAAAGGAGCTTTGATGCTGAGGCAGCCCTGTCTGTTGGGGTCTCAGTCTTCCTATCATCTGTCTTGGTTCTGTGCCTTCCCAGCAAGTCATCTCGCACCAGGCAGTGGGTCTGGAGGCTTGTTCTTTTTGACCAGCCCGACCCCGTGACTTCTGAGCATCCACACCAAGTCTCCCATGGAGCAATTGCTTTGTGATGAGGCTGAGCTCCAGGTGCTTGAGGGTCCCATCTTTTCACAAAACCCACCCACATCTCAGCTGACAAATTGGACTCAATGGGCTGGGGAGGCTCATGGGAGTTAGCAGTTGTCTGGCATGCCTTAAGAGTTTGGGGCTTCCTGTTTTGTTCCCAGATCCTAAGAACAGAAGAAAAGCCATTCTCTCAGGACTTGAGGCTTAGGCCAGGGAGCGCCCCAAGCCTTCTGTGTCCTCCTCCTCTGGCCTCCATCTGTCTGCCTCCTACTCCAAGTGTATCAGCAACACAGGCCCCATTTTTCCAGAATTTTGCTTTTGTGATCTTAGTTACTTGCAGAAAGCTGTGGTCTAAAAATATTCAATGGAAAATTCCAGAAAGAAACAATTCCTGAGTATTAAATTGCATACTGTTCTGAGCTGCATCTGGCCTGGGATGTGAAGTACCCTGTATCACTGGATTCTCACTGTCTTGGTATCACGGTGCTTGAGTTCAGGTCACCCTTCTTTTATTTAATCATTGTCCCAAAGCGCTGGAGTAGTGATGCTGGCCTATTGTTACAGTTTCTGTTTTATTGTTCGTTATTGTTCATCTCTTACCTTGCCTAATTTGTAACCTCAACTTTATCATAGGTGTGTATGTATAGGAAGAAACATAGTATCCATAGAGTCCTGCACTCCCTACAGTTTCAGTCATCCACTGGGGGTCTTGGAACGCATCCCGAGGATAAGGAGGACTACTGCAGTGAGTGAGTAAAAGTCCGTATTTCACTGGTGTCTCTGGAATGGACAGAATATTAATTCCTGCAGTCAGACCATACAGGGTGCAGTGAGCACACATCTGCCCTGACTCTGTGGCCCTGGCCGGAAGTCCTGGAGAAGGTTCCTGCCGGTGGGGGGGGAGGAGGGGGGGACTCTTAATCACCAAACGATTAAGAGTCAGGAGTGCTGCCCTGAATGCTGGCCTGAGGACAGACTCAGGCATCACTGGCCTCCTGTCTGTGAGTCCAGGCTCTCCCAGCAAGACGTCTGTGCCCCACCCAGGCTGACTGCAAAGCCCAGAGACTGTTTTTCATTTTACTTCTTTGCTGTCCATGGAGATATTGCCTCAGCCTTAAATGTTTCAATGTATTACTACTTAAGACTAGGGCTTTTCATTTTCCTGTGAAAGATTGCTTTTGAAAAATTCTAACTCGGGAATTAGTGGTGGGGATGAAATTTCTTTTTCTGCAGAAGTTGGGAGGACACATTTGTACTGCTATAAAATATCTATTTGTGTGCACTGCAGAGGAAAAGTCCTCTCCCAAGTTTGCTTTTCTCGAGCATGTGCTCCCAACAGAGAATGAATTTTTGTGTCCCATGTTTGCCTATGCTGAGCAGGATTAAAGACCCCTTTTCCCACCTTGGCTTTTCTGCCGGAGTTGAGAAGGTGGGAACCACAAGGGGCACAGAGCTCTGCAGTCCTCGCGGGGACAGACCCGCTTTGTGGGGGTCTGGTGACTGGTGCCCACTGCAACTCCGTGGAGACCACCCTTGAGCACATGGTTGTTGGGAAATGATTTAGGTTTACAGAGCCTTGGCCAGGGTGACCTGGGCCCTGGTGTTGGTCTCTCTCTGGAGAAGGGGAGCTTTTTGGAGGATTTTTGTCATCTCAATAGACTATGTATAGTGATTATGATGTGTGTGTGTGTGTGTGCTGGAGTCTCATTCTGTCACCCAGGCTGCAGTGGCATGATCACAGCTCACCACAGTCTTGACCTCCTGGGGTCAGGCAGTTCCTCTGCCTCAGCCTCCTGAGTAGCTGGGATTATAGCCATGCATCACCACATCCAGCGTTTTTTTTCCTTTGGAGAGATGAGGTCTCCCGATGTTACCCAGGCTGGTGTCAAACTCCTGGGCTCAAGCAGTCCTCCCACCTCGGCCTCCCAGATTTCTGGGACAACAGGTGTGAGCCACTGTACCTGGTTCTAATGTAGCTTTTGCTTCTGAGCATGTCCACAGTGGCAAAGTTCTGAGAAGTCCTTATGAGTACCTGGAGAAGTCACTGTTGGTGGATGCCTACCAAGAAGTGGGGGGCAACTGTATAGTGTTCCAGGCATTCTTGTCCCCGCCCTCCCACCTGCTGAATCCATCCACAGCTGACCAGGGTGCAGTTTCCTTTGTAACGCCTAGCTTGTGAGTGTGTTCCTGGAAGGGCCAGTTTGTGATTGAAAAGGGGTCTTTAATCCCATTCAGCATAGTTTTCCCTTGATTATTGTATATGAGAGCATTCTTGGTTGTGAGTCACACTGTCACTGCCCCAAGCCAGAGGCCAGAATCCACTTGGAAACATAAATGCCACCTTGCCCAGGATTTGAAGGCTTCTGTGTGCCCACCTGAGACCTCAGTGGCAGAGGTTACAACTGGAATGAAAAGTTGTGACTTGGTCTTGCCCAGTGACAGTCTATGGGAGGCATGCGTGTCCAGCAATCACTGAAGGTGTTTTTCCCACAGATAGCACAAGCTGGAAGTTTTTGTCATGAGCATATTATGCCCTCTGCAAGGGGCTTATTTGAAAGGCACAGCGAAACCATGTGTGTATTCTGGGACAAGAGTGATTTTTCTTTAACATAACGCCAGGCATTACAACTGTCTCACCTCTCAGCCCCTTCCTTAAGATGCCTTCATATCAGTTTGGATTTTATGATTGTTGTTTAGAAATTCCTATTCTGTTTTCCTCCCCTGTACCCTCTCAAGAGGAGTGGGAACCCAACTTCTTAGAAGAAGAGGAATTTCAGTGTTTGGGCTACTGACCAGACTACCTAGGCGTGGGCTGCCAGCATCTAGCGATCTTGAGGGCCGTGCTAGGGCAGCCAGTTCTCTTCTCCCCTACCTCCCCTCTCCGACACCTTTCTGTCCCTCTCCCCCCACTGATACTCATGGCCTGTTCACTCATTCTATCGATGATCCTCTTTAGAGGGCTATACTCTTTCTTATTCTCTGCAGTTCCGGGCCTGGGGACTGATGATGGCATTGACATTAGTTAAATGTTGAGGGTGTCCATATAAATAAACCTCTCGGAGTTCCTCAGTGAACTGAACTCAGCCTGGGCTGTCAGTCAGGAAGGTGTGGAGCTGGCTGCTCCAACCCTTTGAACTTTGGTCCCTAGGCTGTGAGGATGACCTAGTTCATCCTCCTGGTTTGGGTGTGCTGTCTGATGAGGGCCTGGTGACACTGCCCTCCTCCCTCTGTGCAGCCTTTGAGTGTGAAATTCCCAACCTGGAATCTGGTGGGCCCCCCAGGATGGAGTCTTCTTGGTTCCCAGCGTGCTGATTGCAGGCCTCATAACTCAGGAGCTGTCACTGGCAAAGGCCGCCCTGTGACTTGTCGATCACGCCTTAGGCTGTAATGCGGAGATCTTGATTTCTGACCCTGGGAGGCTGTGTTCCTCAGCACTGGGGAAAGGAAGGTGGGAGTGGAGACTGCATGTGGGGCCTGCCAGCCAGTGCACACAGCTGGAAAGCACAGGTGGTTTCATTGGCTCATGTGGTATTTTTAAATCAGTCAATTTCACATTGAGAGGGAAGAATAAAGGTTTCTGGCCTAACATGAAAGTCAAAAGATCTCCCAACTCAGTGCTTATATTCCTATGGCAATCAGACATGGCTGGGTGGCACCTACTGCTTAATTTTAGGCGGGGCGTTTTTGCCACAGTTCCCCCTGCTCCCCATTGTCTCACACCTGGCCTGAGCTTGTACTCAAGTGCATCTCTGACCCCTGCCGAAGGGAACGTCTTGCACTGGGGTCCTAGCTCCTGAGTCTCCTGGGTGTGCTGTACTCTGGTGGTGGACCCGCACTCCGCCATCTCTCTGCTGTTGCCTTATCTATCCCAGAACTAATCGGGACTGCCGCCTTCTAAAGAGGAGCAGGTGAGAATGCAAGGCATCAGGGACTGCCTGGGTTTGTTTCCTCCCTGAATTTGTTAGTCCCAGCAAGAATCTGTGAAACCTAAAGTTGGGTGGCAGATTGGGGATGGAAACTGTTGCAGAAAAAGTAACGTCTGTGTCTGTTTGGCAGGTGGAAGGAAAGCAGGCCAGGATGGACATTTACGACACGCAAACCTTGGGGGTTGTGGTCTTCGGCGGCTTCATGGTCGTTTCTGCCATTGGCATCTTCCTGGTGTCGACCTTCTCCATGAAGGAAACGTCGTACGAGGAAGCCCTAGCCAACCAGCGCAAGGAGATGGCGAAAACTCACCAGAAAGTGGAGAAGAAAAAGAAGGAGAAAACAGTGGAGAAGAAAGGCAAGACCAAGAAAAAGGAAGAGAAGCCCAATGGGAAGATACCCGACCACGAGCCAGCCACCCACATGACTGTCCTCCGCCAAGAATCAGCACGGGCACCTGCTGTGAATGTGGCTCCAACCCCAGTGCGGTCCCCCGGGGTCATAGCCCCTGTTGCCACGGTTCCCGCCATGCCCCAAGAGAAGCCAGCCTCCTCTCCTAAGGACAAAAAGAAGAAGGAGAAAAAAGTGGCAAAAGTGGAACCAGCAGTCAGCTCTGTAGTGAACTCCATCCAGGTTCTCGCCTCAAAGTCAGCCATCTTGGAAGCCTCTCCCAAGGAGGTGCCTATGGTAGTGGTGCCCCCAGTGGGTGCCAAGGCCACTACCCCAGCCGCTGGCGCCACTCAGGGCAAAAAGGCGGATGGGGCCCAGAATCAGGGCAGAAAGACTGAAGGGGTCCTTAACCAGGGCAAAAAGGCTGAGGGAACCCAAAACCAGGGCAAAAAGACAGGCGGGGCCCAGAACCAGGGCAAAAAGGCAGACGGGGCCCAGAACCAGGGCAAAA
This sequence comes from Tarsius wallacei, assembly GCA_963574415.1. Classification (NCBI taxonomy): domain Eukaryota; kingdom Metazoa; phylum Chordata; class Mammalia; order Primates; family Tarsiidae; genus Tarsius; species Tarsius wallacei. The sequence continues at coordinate 3,970 of CAUYQG010214604.1, read as the reverse complement.
AGGCAGAGGGAACCCCAAACCAGGGCAAAAAGGCAGACGGGGCCCAGAACCAGGGCAAAAAGGCAGAGGGAACCCCAAATCAGGGCAAGAAGGCAGAGGGAACCCCAAATCAAGGCAAAAAGGCAGAGGGAACCCCAAATCAGGGCAAAAAGACAGATGGGAGCCAGAACCAGGGCAAAAAGACAGAGGGAACCCCAAACCAGGGCAAAAAGGCAGATGGGACCCAGAACCAGGGCAAAAAGGCAGATGGAGTCCAAAACCAGGGCAAAAAGGCTGAAGGAACCCCAAACCAGGGCAAAAAGGCTGAGGGAACCCTGAACCAGGGCAAAAAGGCCGAGGTAACCCCGAACCAGGGCAAAAAGGCAGATGGGACCCAGAATCAGGGCAAAAAAGCTGAGGGGGCTCAGAACCAAGGTAAAAAGGTGGAGGGAACCCCAAACCAGGGCAGAAAGGCAGAGGGAACCCAAAATCAAGGAAAAAAGGCGGAAGGAATCCCAAACCAGGGTAAAAAGGCAGATGGGGCCCAGAACCAAGGTAAAAAAGTGGAAGGGGCTCCCAACCAGGGCAAAAAGGCAGAGGGAGCCCCGAACCAGGGCAAAAAGGCAGAAGGAACCCCAAGCCAAAGCAAAAAGGCTGAGGGGGGCCAGAACCAGAGCAAAAAGACTGAGGGAACCTCAAACCAGGGTAAAAAGGCCGAGGGGGGCCAGAATCAGGCCAAAAAGGCAGAGGGAACCCCGAACCAGGGCAAAAAGGCAGAGGGAACCCCGAACCAGGGTAAAAAGACAGAGGGAACCCCGAACCAGGGTAAAAAGGCTGAGGGTGCCCAGAACCAGGGTAAAAAGACTGAGGGGGGCCAGAACCAGAGCAAAAAGGCAGAGGGAACCCCAAACCAGGGCAAAAAGGCAGAGGGAACTCCTAACCAGGGCAAAAAGGCCGAGGGGAGTCCCAACCAGGGCAAAAAAGGAGAGGGGGCCCCCAACCAGGGCAAAAAGGCAGAGTTTGTCGCTAACCAGAGCACAAGGGCAGAGGGTGTTACAAACCAGGGGAAAAAGGCAGAGGGGGTCCCCAGTCAAGGCAAAAAGGCAGATGGATCCCCCAACCAGGGCAAAAAGGTGGATGCAGCTGCCAATCAGGGGAAAAAGGCAGAATCAGCTGCTAACCAGGGCAAAAATACAGATGTGGTCCAGAGCCAGGAGGCAGCAAAGCAAGAGGCTCCTGCAAAGAAGAAGTCTGGTTCAAAGAAGAAAGGTGAGCCTGGTGAGTAACTCTGATTGCTTGATGGACATGGCAGGAAAAGCTGTCTTCAGATGACTCATGGATTTCCTTGGGGGTGTCATCTATATCAATTAACTGTTGCCACAATAAGGCTGTGTAACAAACATTCCCAAATCTAGTGGCTCACAGCAGCCACCATTCGTTTCTGCTCCTGCTTCTGGAGTGGTCTGGAGTTGGCTCTCCTAGGTTGGCTCTGCTGGTGGCTCTGTCTCGAGCTGTGGTTTAAACCAGGTTGGCCCCTTGCTGCAGGTTGAGCTTAGGTCTGTTCCACGTGTGTTCCTTTTGGAGTCCTCTGGGACCTTCTCTGGTTAGCAGAGACACAAAAGGGCATTTCAGGCAGCATCCCACTGGCCAGAGTGAGTGATGAGACAGCCTGTGTCAAGGACTGGGGAGTCTACCGTGTGTCAAGGGTGGGGGACAGCGAGGCATGGGAAAGGAGAGGTGAGGTGTCAGGAACAGCAGTTCCATCCCCCATGCAGTCTAGAACGCCTCTGTGTCTTGGCAAGTCTTTCTCGTCCTCACCTGATGCTGTAGTGTATCTTACTCATTTATCTCTGTGTGTGAAGAAAGGCAGGATGTTTTCAGGGAACAATTGCATTTCTTCCCCCAGTCTTCCCTCTTCTCTGTCCCACCCCACTCATTTAGTGAAGCATTATAGAGTGTTAACATAGATATTATGTTACATAGATGGATATTAGGTCACAGAGAACAGTGGTTTGCCTGTGTTGATTTGTGTATATTTACTGTAGAAATTGGGCAGGTGGCTCACACCTGCAATCCCAGCAATTTGGGAGGTGGAGGCAAGAGGACTACCTGAGACCAGGGGTTCCAGACCAGCCTGGGCAACATGGTGAGACTGCATCTCTATGAAAAAGTAAAAAGATAATTAGCTAGGTGTGGTGGCACATGCCTGCATTTCCAGCTACTTGGTAGGCTGAGATGGATGGATTGCCTGAACCCAGCAAGTTGAGGCTGCATTGGCTGTGAGCATGTCACTACACTCCAGCCTGGGCAACAGAATGAGACTCCGACTCAAAAAAAGAAATTGGGCCAGGGAGTCCCTATTTTGTATTCATCACTCATTTGATTTCACTTAGGTTTTCTTTTTTCTTTAGAGTCTTTGAATAGCCATTAGCTACTTTGGAAAATTAATTGCATTTGTGTTGACAAAAGTTGTCTTATGAAATGTCTGGCCCTGGGCTGGGTGGCACAGGCCCTGTCTGTAGCTGGGTTTCTCTGCTTTGCTGCTCTGTCAGGTTCTGCTACCTTTCCTCGGGTTTCCTCCTCTGGCTTCTGACAGGGCATTTGCTCAGGTAGCAGTACCCTGCCACACAGGAGAGGCGTCATCCCCCATAAGTGGCTGTGGGCTCCTGCTGGAAGTCAGGGACCAGCCAGGTACAGCAGTCTCACACACCATTTGAAAACCTAGGTGCTTGGGCTCCCTCGTTCCGAAGGCTGGCAGGTGGCACACGGCCCTTTCTCCAAGCCAGGGCTAGCACTGAGGCCCAGCTGCTCTTCTTTTCTCCCACATTAGCCAGGTCTAGGCTTTCCATGTCCCCTGGTCGTTATTACCTCGAGTGGCTTAGATGGTCAAAATAAGATGTGAAACAGAAAGTGATGATAATATTGGAAAGGAAGACGAAATTGTCCTAATTTGCAGGTAATGAAGAGCCTTGTTAGCGATGAGACCTGCGTGTGACCTCTGAACCTACACAACAGCTTGACTGAGATGTTAACAAGAAAATTTGAGCCAAAAATATATTGTGTTCTAGGATAAGGAAGATTATCTATTACAGGTTAAAGGAGAGTCATTCTCCAGGTAGCTTTCTGCCATTATTCTGGCCAAACTTTCAATGGAATTTTTTCCCCCCAACTTGACAAAATTATCCTAAAAGTCCCATCTGAGGGAGAAATAGGTAAGAATATTGAACAGAACAGACATTTTTTTTTTTGAGTTGGAGTCTCACTGTTGCCCAGACTGGAGTACAGTGGCATGCGCACAGCCACCACAGCCTCGACCTGCTGGGCTCAGGTGATCCTTCTGCTTCAGCCTTCTAAGTAGCTGGAACTACAAGCATGCACTACCATGCCTGGCTAATTTTTTTTAAAATTTATTGTAGAGACGAAGTCTCACCAAGTTTCCCAGGTTGGTCTCGATCCCCTGGATTCAGGCAATCCTCCCACCTCTGCCTCCCAAAGTGCATGAGCCACTGCATATAGCCGAATTGTTGAAGTTGGAGTCTTACTCTGTCAACCAGGCTGGAGTACAGTGGCACTGTCAATGGCCACTGCAGCCTCGACCTGCTGGGCTCAGGTGATCTTTCTGCCTCAGCCTTCTAAATAGCTGTAACTACAGGCACATGTCACCACGCCCGGCTAATTTTTTGATTTATTGTAGAGATGAGTTCTCACCAAGTTGCCCAGACTGGTCTCGAATCCGTGGGCTCAGGCAATTCTCTCACCTCGCCTCCTAAAGTGCTGGGATTATAGGCGTGTGCCACCGCACCTAGCCCAGACTTTTTTCAAGTGGTTTTTAGAAAACCAGTCCCCGTCTGATGTGTGGACATCCATCCAACTGTTTTTGTTTTTTTTTTTTTTTTGAGTTGGAGTCTCACTCTGTCACCCAGGCTGGAATGCAGTGGCATGCTCACGGCCACTGCAGCCTCGACCTGCTGGGCTCAGGTGATCTTTCTGC
>CAUYQG010214603.1:0-55692 GCA_963574415.1 Tarsius wallacei | reverse complement strand
TACTTGGAAGGCTGAGGCGGAAGGATTGCCGGAGCCCAGCAGGTCGAGGCTGCGGTGGCCGGGAGCGGCCACTGCACTCCAGTCTGGGCGACAGTGAGACTCCAACTCACACACACACACACAAAAGAATAAAGGGAATATGATGGCAGCCATGAAAGGAGACAGTGTGATGGAGTGGGTGTGAGGAATACCTTTTCTCATGATGCCCTCCTGTTCCTGGGAAGGCAGAGCCTTATAAAGCAGGCCTTCAGTCAGTCCAGAAATTGATTCCGCAACCGTGGTTTCCAAATCCATAGTTTGGTCACAATTGATAGGTGAGTAGTTGGTAGTTGTCACCTCAGTGATCTTACCCTGTTCCTAGTCATCGGGGAAAGGGTGGTTACAGGAAATTGTGCTGACTTTTCCATTTCAATTTGGTCTTGCAGGTGAAAGCTGCATTGCTAAACATCCTTTTAATGCACAGGAATGTGCAAGCAAATGCAGCAAAAAGGTTGTGTGATGCTTTTGTGGGCTTGTTCTCAGACCTGTCCTACTTTACCACATCCAGGTTTCTTCAAGGCTCATCATCGGCCCATGCATCTGTGTAGTACCTCCCTCCTACCTTGGGCGTCGAGCAAGGGCCAGAGATATAGGTGATGAGAAATTGGATACAGAGGTGCTTGTAGTTCTGTCTTTTGACCCAGCTGTGCATTCCTAGACTCCCAGGAATCAAATATCTGGCAACCTCATAATTGCTGGGCAACAGCTGGAGAACCTGGTTGCTGAATAGTCTTCTTTTTTCAGATTTCTAAATTTTTTTTGTCCACATGGTTTGAGTGTCCAGATTTGAGGGATGGGGCCACATAAGCTACCGTATATAGTTGGGTGGCTTACGCACTGCAAAAATGCCGCCAGCTGAGGGGAGAATGAGAGCTGAATGCTACTGGCCACTCTGTTGTGCCCTAACATGGTGCTACATCAGTCTTAAGGAAAGGATGCCTTTTTATAGTTCATCCTTCCAGAAAATGCATTGTGAGGAGACACAAGGGTGCTGTGGGGCTAGTGGTGACCCTGGACACATGGTGTTAACTATGAAGCCTATAGTTTGGAGCTTCTCTCCTCACTGCCAAGCTTAGCCCTTCCCTGACTTGCTCGAAGTGACTACCTTTGGGGCCTCTGGCCATGAAAAATGGATGGACCACACACCACACACAAGCCCCACAGACATATTTATTTTGCTTACACAGCAGTGCATAACACCGTGTTGTAAAATAATTGAATTAGCTGTCAGTGTTTAAAATCTAAGAGATTTTGCATCAATATAAATTTCTGGCTTCCTACAGTACAGCCAGGTAGCATTTGGCAGCAGTCAAATGAGTGAGTGTGTGACACTGTCCTCACCATGCCCTGCAGCCTCTGCCATGAAGGTTCATTGCCATTTGTCATAGTGCTTGTGCTCTGTATTTTTTTTTCTAGAAGTATTATGAAATCTACCCTGAGCTCACTTGCAAAAGTGGGAATTTTTTTAAATAGACAATACTATTAAAAAAAAATCTGGCCTGCTGCATATTTTTAAATCACTTGCCAAGTCTCCAGCTTCTGCATCTGCAGCCCATGTTCTCACTCACATCAAAGAGTCTCATAACTATGCCGTCGAAGAAACTCAGTTTTAGCACATACTCCTCCACTGGGCCATTAAAATGGAACTGGTAGGCTTTCAGGAGAATCTTAATTTCTCATGTCCCCTCTTCAGCAGATGGCTGAACTTGGAAAGTATGTTCTGGGGGTTTGCCTGTTCCATTGTCATCTGTCTAAAGTGTTTATCAGGACAAAGGATCCTGCCTTCTTGCTGAGCTGGGAGGCTCATGGCAAGTGTACTACACGGGGTAAGGTCAGATGGTCAAACAGAGGGTACTGTGATCAGAAATATGAGATCAGAATGGGGGAGATGAGGGCATTAGGAACACAGATGAGATAAACCAAGTCATTACCAAAAAGTCAGGTATGTAGGTCAATGGAGTCAGAATACATAAGCTAAGGCCCCAATGGCAAAGTCAGTCAGTTGCTAGTAGGTAGCAGATGCTCAAAAAGGCAGAGATCAATTCTCAGCTCAGAGAAACTCTTGGGGGACTTTATATACTTGGCTAAGCCTCCTGATGCCTCTACCTGACCATGTCAAAGAAGCAGTCTAGTCAGATAGTTAAGGGCAAAGACTCTGTAGACAGATTTGTTCCTAAGTGGAAGTCCTAGCATCTTCCTAGCTGTGTGAGTTAGGTGAACTTCTTAACCTTTTATGCCTTAGCTCCCTTCTCTAATAAAAATAGGACTATACTTGCTTTATAAGATAGCCCCCAGATGCAGATTAAATGAACAAATGCTTACCACCTGCTTAGAACAGTGGCAGGCACATGCCAAATATCCAATACATGTTTATTATCAGCTACTTGCTACTTCTCCCACCTTCCTTAGGAAAATGCAACATTTAGAAACATGGTTATCAGCTTGGAGGAAGTTGCCCTCTGAAAGAAATAGCAGCACCATAATTTTACAAGCAGCATCTTAATATTTTAAAGAAATTTTCCAAGCATGCCACTGGCACCACAGGTAAGCTTCATAAAGGGTAGCTACATTCAGAAAGAAATTGTCAAGGTCTCCTGTAGCATCAGAAAGCTAAGTGATGCCTTCCAGTTGAGGGCACTTTTCCCTTGGGCACTTTTGGAGGGAGCATGGTGGCATCGCTCTCTTTGATTTACAGGGACATTACCATGAAATGGGCTTGCAGCAAAATCTGTGGGAGAAGAGCGAGCCTCGCCCTCCGGAGTGCATGGTGAAGTCTGCCGTATATGAGAAGGATGTTGTGGTTTCAGCCTGGTTTGTGGGGGCACAGCTAGGTGAGGCTTGTTTCAGAGATGGTGCTCAGTGTCGCTGTCTCCCTGTGGTTAGTGTGAAGTGAGCAAAGACACAACAGACTGTGTTTGGAGCTCAGGTGCTCAAGGCGCTGCTTTGAGCCCAGTGCGGCCCTCTGGGGCTTTGAACTGCAGCCACAAGACTCTGGTGGCATCTCTTTCCAGATTTGTTTTGAAACAAGCTTAAAAACAAACCTTCATCTTGTCCTTATGCTAAGAATCTGAGCATGAGTGTGCTTGTAGATTTGTTTATCCCTAGATCAACAGAATGCTCACAATGCCTCTAGTAAGTAAGAGGATGCCCTACGAAATAAGTCGTATGTCTTTGTCAAAGAACGTGGTAGAGAAACTAATGGAGGAAGAAGGAGCTATTCTGACAAACAACATGAATTTGTTATTAAGTCAAATCCTGTAAAACATGGGGGGAAATGGAATAAGTTGCAAAGGGTTATTGAGGTAGAGTTAGGGCACCCTTTGTTTAGGGTGCCCTAACTCTATCTGGTAGCTGTAACTACCAGTAACTATGGGGGAGGAGGTGGGGAGGTGGAGAGGAGGAAAGTGACTCTCTTTTTACATGCACACACACACATACACAAATAATCCTGTAAAGATTAATTCAATTCTCTCTGCAGATCTAGCAGAAGGTACACATAAGGTTATAGGACTCTCTCTGCTCTAAAGAGTTGTGCTCCACCTCCTAGAATTTTTGTAAATGGCTGACATCCCTCTTAGTTTATTAATTCATTCCATACTTACTAATTAAACAATAAGTGCCCAAAGCTATATTGAGTGAAGCTGTGTTGGGTGTTGGGTGTGAGAAAAGGGAGTAAGCACTGAAAGACAGATTAAAGTCAGATTCTGAGTAACAGTCTAAGAGAATGAAGAGGAAAGAACAATGCTGAAGTTTTCGGTTTGAGAGACCAGGAGAACCACAGGTGTATCTATTAATATAGAATTAGAAGTTGGGAGGAAGAGAAGCCCTTCCTAGAGAGCCTCAGAAATGGATGGGGCTATAAAGACATCTAGCCAAATGCCACATTAATGTCTGTATCCCTCAAGCACCCATTGTAATTCTCCCTTAGAGAACCACAGACTAGCCTGGACAGGAGAACAACTAAATGACTGGGTATTGGGCTCCAAGGATAGGAGAGCTAATGCAAGGAAATATGACATGATTCCAGTGTGATAAACCTAGACAACTTGTTCTAGAGAAAGGAAAGAGCCACACATGATAAAGGCTAAGCTAAAAAGGCTCATTGGGATGATAGAAGTTGGGGTAACAGAACTGACTGACCTATTCATTAGAGATGTAACTGCCCGAGAAGCAGGACAAAGAGGTAAAGTAATGGACTCCTGTCATGGCTGCCAGCTTCCCTTCCTCATGGTACCCTCCCTCTGTCAGAATACATCAATACTTCTGGCAAGAGGGAGCTCATAGCTTTTCATGGTTGACTGAAAATCTTTCATGTTTGATCATTCACCTGTAGTGTTGATTCATCCCTGGAGACCACAGAAAAAATACTTCCTTTGAATAGCTTTCCAAATGGCTGGAAATAACACCTTTGTTCCCTAAATCTGAAACATCTCAAGCCTGAGGCTAAGGTGTTTTGAGTTTCCTAATTTCAGTCATATATTTATGTATATATAAAATATATAGACACATACCAGTTCCTATGCATGAATAAAGCATGTATATATTGAAGTGTGAGGCCATAAATTTTACCCAGAATTGCAGTTGAGGTCTGACCACCATGGATCAGAGAAAAATCAGTATTTCCCTTATCTGAACTATTATAGTCCCTCTAATGCTCTGAGGATATTGGATTATTTAGGGGCCACATAAAACAGCTAGATCCAATTTACTTTGAGCAAAACCATTTGTTTTTATTTCCAAACACTACTGCCCCCTCCTCTACCTTGGGGAGGTGAATCTCTTTCTCTGATTCTCTGATAAACTATATTTTCTAATCTAAACAAAACAATACAAAAAAACACTACTGGCCGGGCATGGTGGCTCACGCATATAATCCCAGGACTTTGGGAAGCCGAGACAGGCAGATTGCTTGAACCAGTAGTTTGAGACCAGCCTAGGCAACATAGCAAGATCTCGTCTCTACAAAAACTAAAAAAAAAACTTACCCAGGGGTGGTGGTACACCATCTGTAGTCCCAGCTACTCAGGAGGCTGAGATAGAAAGATCATTTGAGACCAGGAAATCAAGGCTGTGGTGAGCTGTGATCATGCCATTACACTCCAGCCTGGCTGACAGAGTGGGACTCCAACCCAAAAACCAAATAAATAAACACACACACACACACACACAATTAAGTGTTACTTCCTTCATCCTGTGTTTGTGCAATTGGTTATTTGTACCCAAATATAGAAAACTGGGTAAGAGGATGGCTCTTGGATTAGTATTGAGTTCCTAGTCTGGGTCTATTATTTACCAGCTATGTAACTTTGGGCAAGTATAAGTTATATAACCTTCCTAAAACTCATTTTCATCACATGTAAATAGCTATCTTAAGAGTACCAAATTCACAGAGCTGAGACAACTAAATGAGATAAGGAAAACTTTAGTATAGTGCCTGGCATAGTAAGTCCTTAATAATATTAGCTATTATTATCTGTTGTTACCTAATACTAATATCTCAACCTTCTGAGGTAGGATTCATTTTTCAAGAAATTATTGGGTCTTCTTTCTCTTATTAAACATAATTTAATTCGAATTTCTTCTACCATTGTGTCAACCATAATTATAATTAACATGGATTCTATACTTCTCTTTGGATATCTTTATTGATGTGTTGCATCACAGTGTTGAATAAGACAGACATAGTCAGTATCTCCTACAGCCAACGGTCCATTGCGGAAGACAGTTAATGAATAACTCATGTGTTAATCTTCTGTGTTTGCTAAAGTTACTTCACCAGTTAAGAATTCACTTGTCTTTGCATCTAGCCATATTTGTTTACCTTGTTTCCAAGAATATCATGAAAATATCATGAATACTCCTGTAAAATGCCCCACTGACGTCCAAATGCCCTGTATCTGGAAGAGATGGGTCATGACAAAAACTCAGGTTTAGAGATTCTATCTAAGAAGACCAGCAGGATTTTCAAGCTAGCAGGCAAATGTGTATGATCTTCTGAAGGTCACAGAAGTCAGATGAAGAAAAATATTTTAGTTATTTGCATACAGATGAAAATGGAAAATAAGTAGGTGGTTGGAATAACCAAGAAAAAATGAGATGAGACATAGGAAAAGAAAAATAAAACTAAGTAAATTAAATTGGAGGATTAATCAGACAGACAAAAGATCAGTTAGCAGAGATTTCTGTCTTAGACACCAAGGAAGAAGAGAATTTTTAAATGAGCCAGTGATGAATAGTATTAAGATGTGAAGTGAAATTGCTACATTTGCTTATTGAGAGGTCATTTGAGAACTTTGTGAGGTAAGTTTCAGTGAATTAAGGAGAAGAAAACCAGACTTTTTAGGGGTCAAAAAACTGACTGCAAAAGATAAATAATAAAAATTATGAAATAGAAATCTGGTTCTTTGAAAAAATGAAGAAAATTGATAAATCTCTAGTCAGACTTATCAAGAAAAAAGAGAAAAAACATAAATTACCAAACATCGGGAATAAAAAGGGGATCATTATCACTACAGAACTTACCAATAGTAACAAGATAATAAGAGAATGTCATGAATAGTTTTTTGTCAATAAATTTAGCAACTTAGACGTAGTGAACAAATGCCTTGAAATACATCAAAGCTGAATCAAGAAGAAATAGATAATCTTAAAAAACCTGTATCTATTAAAGAAATTGCATTCATAATTAAAATTCTTCCAACAAAGAAAACTCCAGATCTGGAAGTTTTATTGGAAATATTTAAGAAAGCAAAGCTAATTCTACATAAACTCGTCCATAAAAAAGAAGAGTAATTGATGAGGCCAGAATTAACCTTATATGAAACCAAATATATTATAAAAAAATAAAATTATAGACCAATATCTTTCCTGAACACAGATCAAAAAATTCTGAAAAAAATTAGTAACTCAAATCCAGTGATATGTGAAAAGTACAATACATTATTCCTGCAAAGCTGGTTCATCACTCAAAAGTAAACAATATAATTTCATATATATATATATGTACACACATACATACACTAAATACTATATATATATATTCCTATATATATGCATACTATGTATACATAAATACTATATCTATACATACTAAAGAATAAAAATTATATATTTTTTTGATGCAGGAAAAAGTATCTGACAAAATTGAATATCTTTATAATAAAAATAACCGTCAGGTGATAAAGTAGGAGAAATGAGAAAATCTATTATTTTAAATCTGGCAGTAAAAGAAAACAAAGAAAGAGAATGAGAAAGAGAGAAGTAACTTTAGGAATAAGCAAAGTAGTGTTAAGGGAGGGAGTTTTCCCCCTCTACCTGAGTCTTAAACAAATTTGTGGGCTGAAGAGGCCAGAGAGGAGAGATTTTTAAAAACGCAAGAAAAAATGATGAACTAGATTTTTAGAGGTTGAGGTGGAAATGGGACCTACATCATAGTAGGAGCAAATGGTTAGCCTTCCAAAGACTCAGTATTCTGGAGGGAGGAGATGAGAAAAAGTGTGGATGTAGCGGTTACATGAGGCAGCAAAGTGGGGCACTGTTAAAGGGAAGAGGAAAGACAAAAAGGCTCACAATGGATATCTTCACTGTCCTCATAGAAACCTTCTCAAAGGGAGGCAAAGTGGCATGGAGGAAAGAGCACGGGCTTTGGCATTGGCCAGAAACTGGGTTTGGATCACAGCTCTGCTAAGGCCTAGCTATGCAATTCTGTGCAACCTCTGTGATACTTAGTGACCTCACTTGTAAAGGGAGAAAATGTAACATCAAACCCAAAGCATTATTATAATGGTGAAATAATAAAATTATACATGCACCCTACCACAGCTCACAGCACACAGCAAGTGCTCAGTACATGCTATTCTCATCCTTTTATTTTCTGATTAAAAAGAAAAGAGAAGTGGTGTCAACATTTGGAGGAGTAAAAAAGACATTTGGATCAGAGCTTGTGACAAATGCAGTAGAAAGTCTACTAAAGATGTATAAAAGTAATTGAGTAGTAGCAAGGTCAGATAAGATTGAGGTTATGTGTTAATAGATCATGCTATGATAACCAAACATTGAAGATAAATATGCAAACAGTGGGAGATAAGAGAGAGTCTCTGGGTCTTGCCTAGCTACTGTCTGATTACTTCTGATGAAATTAAGAGACTGTGATGTGGCAATACCTACCAGGAGACCCTTTGTGTGCTGGCTGCTGTCCTACTGGTTAGGGCCTCAGGAGAGATATTCTGTAACTTTTCTATATAAAAACATTATGCAGAAAAAATTACAGGAATGCTCCTTGCTCTGCTTCAGAGTTGTTCTATTGCAATGTAATGTTGCTTTGCCTTGGTTAATCCTTAATGAAATATGGATCTGTTTACTGCCAATGTCCTTATCATGACACATAAGTTGATTTGAACTTTATTTTCAAATATTATTCTTCTCCTTTCTCTAGAATACCTAGAAAGAATAACTGTTTGTTGCCATGTGAATGATCTACATTGAAATTTTGTAATCTCCGTTAGGCCTGCTCCATCTCCCAAGCACACGTCTGGGTCACCATCCTCCATTATCTTGAAGACAAGTATTCTGGGAATAGAGCCTCAAATGAACTTTAGCCCGCAGGAAGGAAAACTAGGAAATGTGTCACTTTCTAGGAATAGGATTCCCATAACAATAGAAATGGTCTTGGGTTGCTCGTTGTTTTAGTGATCAATTTAAGTGGGATCTTTCCCCCCGACACACATTTTGCACAAATGAATCAATACAACTTAAAGTCAGCTATGATTTTAGTCTTAGGTTCTGGGAAAAGTAATAAACAAAATACACAAAAGCCCTGACTTCATGGAACTTACAACCTACTGGAATGATAGACAAAAGAGTAACAATACCGTGGTTTGTTAGACGTTGATAAGTGCAATGGAAAAAAAAAATAAGGAGTGAGGTGTGGTGTGGTAGGTTGTTTCTCTTTTGTATTAGAAGAGGTTGCCTTACTGATAAAGTGACATTTGGACAGAAACCTGAAGGAGGTCATGACACAAGCCATGCAGATTTGTGGGAGAAAAATCACTCTAAGCAGAGAGAACAACAAGTACAAAGGCCCTGAGGCAGGAATGTGCCTGGTATGTTTCAGGATCAGCAAGGAGAAAACAGTGGGAGATGAGATCAAAGCCATATCAGGGGGTAAGATCAAGATCAGGACTTTGGCTGAACTCTGGGTGAGATAGGATGCCAGGAAAAGGTTGGAGCAGAAGGGTGGCATGGCCTGACTTGCATTATAAAGGGCTCCCTCTGGCAGCTGTGGTAAGAACAGCTTGTAAGGGGTAGCAAAAATAGAAACAGGATGATTGATTACAAGGCTACAGCAATTATCCAGGCAAGAGATGGGGGGTGTGGAGGGGGGGCTTATACCAGACCTCTTGTGATGGGGGGTAAAGAAGATTACATTCTAGATGCATTTTCACAGTCTATCCTACTTGACTTGCTGATGAGATGGGAGCAGAATATGAGATATAGAGCAAGTCAATGATGACTTCAACATCTTTTGTCCAAACAATAGGAGGACGGAATTGCCTGAAATGGGAAAGGAGGTAGAGAAGCAGGTTCAAGAGAGAAGAAAATCAGGAATTCACTTCAGTCATATTGCATTTGAGATGACTATTAGCCATCCATGTGGAAATCAGAAGTTAAGAGAGAAGTTTGGATTTTGGAGGAAGGTGGAGATAGAAATGTCAGTGTTGTAAATCTCCGTAACACCCATAAAGTCATGGAAATGGATGAATCATCCAGGGGTTGGCTGTGGATAGAGACAGCTGATTACTGGGCACTCCAACATTTAGAGGTTGGGTAGAAGAGGAGAATCTGGCAAGAAATCCTCAGAAGGAGCAGCCAGTGAGAAGAACCAGAGTGGGCATCAGAAGCCCAGCCACTGAAAATACATTACCACTCTTAAAACATTGCCTTGATAAATACTGTTGAATTTGAGTCACTAATTTATCAAGCAAAAAGATACATCTATTGATGAAAATATTATATTCTATTAAGAAGTGATTATGAATAAAAGTTAGGAGCATAATTGTACTAGCAGTTCAAGAATGCAGCCATCTCCTTGGTACCTGGGATGAACCTTGAGATTTTTAATACATGTAGAGCAAGAACTACAAGATGTACATAACAGTCAGCACTGCCCTGATGTGGGGTTTTGGAGGAATTTTTACTATATCTGCCTAATGTTGATACTTCTCATAGGGAATGTTCATGATTTACGTGCATATTTATTTTTGAACATATTGTTCTGCTTTCTATTTTCAGAATCATTTCAGAATGCATTCCTGCATACTCTAAATTTTTGCTCTTTTTCTTAAAAGTTTATTATAGATACACTATTCTCCAAGTTAAGGAAGATTTCCTCTTCAGTGCCTCTCATAAACTGGTAGGGGTCATTCCTATGCTTACAATAACATATACAACAAACACCATGGTCATATTTGATTTTTTGGAAGATTCATTGCCAAATTATAAAAATTACACTCTTGTCTTTATTTCTTTTCCTCTGCAAGTCTTGAAGGCGATCTTTCTCCATCACTTCCTTGTACATGTTCACTTCTTTGGAGAATCATTTTAATATCCTAAAAGATGCAAGGAGAAGTTACAAATATTAATAAATGATTTTGGATTAATGATCACCTAATATATGGCAGTGATTAAACAGTTTTTTTCTTTGAGAAAAATGTTCTCCATTTAGTTTAAATTCCACTCTGCAACTTACTATGTGTACTTTTGGAAAGATATCTAAGATCTTAGAACCACAATTTTCTCATCTAATAATGGAGTTGTCATATTAAATTAGATACATTTGTAAAAGCAATTACACAGAATTTTGGAGCAAGTCAAAAGACTATTTCCCCATTAATGAATAAAAAACAGTATCCAGCATCTATGAGAGGAAAATTCTACTGCCAAATTAATCAGGTCTACAGATTTGTAGAATTTTAAAACAGCAGATTACTTTTCTGGGATTGTCTCATTCCTCCATTGTCTTTGTTTTTTGTTTTTAAATATCAGAGGTAGAATGGTCTGCTTTTCATCCACTTAAAATATCCAGCTATCTTACATCTTAAATCACAGATACTTTTCAAATACATTTCAACTATTATCACAGTGTAGAAGGAGTACCAACATGTGAAAAATATAGAATTGCATTTATGTAGTTTTTGGTTTCTCTACTTCACAAATTTAGGGAAGTGCTTTAAGAATATAAGTTCCTTCTCTTCAGATGTGAGTTCCCAAGGTTTCAGTTAGACTGTGGTCATTTTACTCATGAATGCATGAGTTCATGTCATGATCTGAGCTGATTCCCGCTGATTGGCTTGCACGTCACTTTCATTAGTCACTGCTAGTAATCACAGTGAATCATTTTCTTGAGGGATCTTTCTGTCTGAAAACACAGATTTCCCAAAGCCAAAGGTCAACCTTGAGTGAACCAAGTGGAAAATAACAGCTTCTCTCCACAGACTTTTCTTATTCTGGCTCTACCCACTACAATTCTTAGCACCGTGACTTCTTTGAATACTATGTTTAAGGATAGCTAATGCTGACCACTGAAAGTTAATTTTAGGGATTAAGATTAAGGAATGAACTGACCTGTGATTTTCTTACATGACAAGACATGGAAAAAATGATAAGTTCCAGATATATTTAAACCAGCCTTGACTAAATTTATAGCTAAAATCACAGGCCATAATTTTCAGGAGCAATGAATAGAGAAGAGCATGTGAGAGACAAAAAATGTTTTACACAGGTGCTTTGGAAACACAAAGTACCGAAGCAACCATCATATTTTGTAATAAAGATAAAGGAGAAGCTTGGGGGATATTTTAAAGTCAGACACTTTGAAGACAATGTGGGATGAGCAACCCCTTAAAGTCACACTTATAAATATAGGTGTGCTGTCCTAGTGTAATTGGGTCCCGATTCATTTGTTTACAAGATATTCTCTGGTAACATTCTGATTTTAACACTGAAAGATTTCTTGCTATCTCCCATTGAATATAGACCTTAATTATCAGGTGATATGCTTGATTCACAGGTTTGCTAAAAAAACGAAAAACAATGTACAATGGCCAGGCACTGTAATCCCAGCACTTTGGGAGGCTGAGGTGAGGGTATTACCTGAGCCCACGGGTTCGAGACCAGCCTGGGCAACTTGGCAAGAGCTCATCCCTACAATAAATCAAAACATTAGCCAGGAGTGGTAGCATGCACCTGTAGTTCCACTACTTGGAAGGCTGAGGCAGAAGGATTGGCTGAGTCAGAAGGATTGCCTGAGCCCAGCAAGTTGAGGCTGCAGTGGCTGTGAGCATTCCGCTGCACTCCAGCCTGGGCGACAGAGTGAGACTCCAGTTAAAAAAAAAAAAAGACAATTATTGAACTTGTATCCACCATAAGAAACCAAATTTACTAAATTGTTAGAAAAAATCATTTGTTAACTCACATCTGTGAATATATTTGTCACAGGAAATTGACTTTGCTCACTAGCAACCAAGTTCCAATATCCTCCCTGATCTTGTTATATTTAACCAAATCATTTTCTTAATAATTTAAGAACAGTGTTTAAAAATACTTTTTTTGTACAAAGTCAATGAAAGTAGAAACTTCATAAGTGATTTTAGCTGAACAACTACAAGATCCAACACAAAATCTGTAACTTCTACATCGGCATCGACCACATGCGGCTTCCTGAGACTTCAGTTTGGACCCTTTATCATCATGGCACTGCACCAGTATAAGTCATCTTTATTCCCAAGACAAGATACTGTGCATTCAATAGATAAAATGCCAGCTCACTCGTCCATTCAAATGTAATATCACATGGTCCAGAAATATTTATTGCACACTGCAACAACTAGAGACCGTAGTAGCAGTAGTAGAGGTGGTAGTGGTAGTGGTAGTAGTAGTAGTAGTAGTAGTAGTAGTAGTAGTAGTAGTAGTAATATCTAACATATACTGGGTGATTTTTATCTGCTAGGAACTGAGCTAAGCATATATACATATGCGTATGTGTGTGTGTGTGTATTTATATATATATACACATATATATATATACATAAACTCATTTAATCATTACAAAAACCCTATTTTACAGATGTGGGACACCAAGGTACTTTGCAGTCACTTGCCCAGTAACACAATTCATAGGTGTGAACCCAGTCAGTGTGTGAACCCAGTCAGTATAACTTCAGAGCCCACTCTCATAACCACAAAACTTTACAAAGAAGGAAACTTAAAAGGCGTAATCATAAATATGCATGCTCAATTTTTACAAATATGTATTTTTTAAATGTTGCTGCTTGTAAACATGAGTCTTGTAAACATAGAGCTGTTAGGCAACAACTTCACTTCCCACTGTCTATAATAGCAAACAACATTTTAACCTGAAAAACCACACTCTAGCTTTTGCTCTACTTATCTTGAAAGATCTTCAAATGACTTCTCTGTGGTTAAAGTTCATTTTTTTAAATGTGATCTATTTACTTGTACATGGATATCTGGAGCAAAAAATGATGACAGGGCAAGTAGTTCCTGAGTCTTCAAAGATTTTTTTTTCTCCCTCCCTCCTCTCCTTCCTTTCTTCTTCTTTTTTCTCTCTCTCTCTCTCCCGCCCCCCATCTCTCTCTCTCTCTCTCTCTCTCTCTCTTTCTGTCTCTCTTTCACTCTCTCTCTCTCCTTTGTTAGCAAAAATGAGACTAGAGCACCTTGCTGGAAAGGGACTCTTTCATTTTAAATATCAGAATTTAGGTTTTCAGGTCACAGGCACAATTCTTCTTAATTAAAATAATACAAATGAGTCCCAATTGTGGTAGTTACGGTTCCTCTCAGATTCTCAGTGGAGAGACATGGAGGAGGTATGGAGGACAAGGAAGTGAGAGTTAAAGTAGTTAACTCAGGCATATTTTAAAGAAATATGTTAGTTAGCAAGCTTGCTAACTAACAAACTAACTAACTAACTAACTAACTCTCTTTTTGCTATGAGAGTGTTAGGTGTTACTGGTACTGTGAGACTGGTTAACTGGAAGTCAGACACCCTGCAGCTGATGACTCTTGGCCAGGCGGGTACTGCGCAGTAGAGGAGATTTGGGGAATGCACAGAGGTGGTTTTGGAGCTCATTACATCAAGATGTTCCTGGAATATAGTGGTAAGGTCCCATAATGTCAGATATTCTGCCACATTTGGGAGAATCCTGTACAAAGAGGAACATGCTGTTCAAAATATCTGTAGTATTTCAGTTGAGGTACACAGCAAACTTCTTTCAAAATGAGGGCAATAACTTAAAAAAGACTCCTGTAGATTTGAGCTTCCCCTGAGAGTCAAAACACCTATTCAAGGGGCTGACTCTTTTAAAAAAATTATTATTATAGGCCAGGCTCGGTGACTCAGCCTGTAATCCCAGCACTTTGGGAGGCCGAGGTGAGGGGATTGCCTGAGCCCGCGAGTTCGAGACCCACCTGGGCAACTTGGTGAGAACTCATCTCTACAATAAATAAAAAATTAGCCAGGCATGGTAGCACATGCCTGTAGTTCCGGCTACTTGGTAGGCTAAAGTGAAAGGATTGCTGGAGCCCAGCAGGTCAAGGCTGTGGTGGCCGGGAACGTACCACTGCATTCCAGTCTGGGCAACAAAGTGAGACTCTAACTCAAAGAAAAAAGGCAGGTTGTACAACATCATTATCTCAGAGACCTGGGACTCCCTCCTAATCCCTAATGGGGTAGACAAAAGTATACATTTGGGTGCTTGAGCTCCTATCTTCCCACACTTCCCTCAAAGGCTCAAAACAGACAAGGAACTTGGGTAATTCCAAGATCCCTGCCCTCTGCCTAGGTTGACTGGGCACTTCCTTGAAGCAACACTTACTAAGGAGAAACTCACAGCCGCCATCACAACTGGCTTTCATAAAAAAGTACCACCTCCTGACTGAAGGTCAACAGCACAGTTCACTATATCACATATAGTAACTCAGCTCTGGGGAAGCCTGATCCCAGATCTCAGCAAACACCACTTTCCAAGGCACCCTGGCCACTCAGGATGCCATGACCCAGCACAGGACTGCCACACCTGATATATAAAACCAAACTCACCACACCAAGGATATATATAACCAAGGAAACCCTACAGTGCCTATGTTAGCCCCCCACCAACTCAAATAAGAGGAAATGGTCTACCCAAGTGACAAGAAACAAGAAAAATAATTCTGACATTATGAAAAAAGAGAGTTCTCCAACATTCCCAAAAGACCACACTAACTCTTCCTCTTCTGCAATGGATTGTAACCAAAATGAAATCTTTACAATTCCAAACATAGAAATAAAAATGTTAATTAGAAAATATATCAGTGAGTTTCAGAAGAAAATTGAAAACCAACATAAAGGCATTAAAAAAATTCAGGACATATATCAAACATTTTACAAAGAGATAGACACCTTACAAAAAACCAAGCTGAAATTCTGACAATGAAAAAATCACTTAGGGAAGTATAAATTGCAGAGGCCAATTTTAGCAGTACATTAGAACAAGCCAAAGGAAGGATCTCAGAACTTGAGGACAAAGTTTTTGAATTAACCCAGACAACAATAAACAAAAAAAGAATCAACAGAGCAGAACAAAATATTCAAGAAATGTAGGGTAAAATATCCAAACATAAGAATCATAGGCATTCCTGGGGAAGAAGAGAAAACAAATAAGAAGATCTATTTGAGGGGATAATGGAGGAAAACTTCCCTGACCTTGCCAGAGATTTAAGCATCCAACTACAAAAAGTCCAAAGAGCTCCCAGAGGATTCACTGCTAAAAGGTCATCTCAAGACATTTAATCGTCTGGTTATGCAAAGTTAATGTGAAGAAAACAATTTTAAGGGAATTGAGCATCAAAAGAACTCACAAATATAAACCTATCAGGCTAACAGACTTCTCAGAAGAAACCCTTCAAACCAGACAAGATAGGGGCCCCATCTTCAATCTCCTAAAGCAGAATAACAGTCAAGGATTTTGTATCCTGCAAAACTAAGTTTCCCAAATGAAGGAGAAATAAAGTCTTTCTCAGACAAGCAAATTTTGAGGGAAATTGCCACCACTAGACTGGCTCTACAACGAATACTCAAAAGAGTTTTAAATACTGAAACAAAAGACCTAAATCCACCAATATAAAAATTCTGATAATTATAAAGTTCATAGACCTTGTGGAAGACAAATACAATGGAGAAAATAAATAAATAAATAAATAAATAAATAAATAAATAAATAAACAAACCAAATAGCAACCAATATGATGAATGGAATAGTACATTATATATAGTTATGAATTCTGGACAAAAATGGTCTCAATGTTCCACTAAAAAGAAATGGACTGGCAGAATGGACACAAAATCACAACCTAAATATCTCCTGCCTTCAAGAGACCCACTTAACACACAAAGACTCTGATAGACCAAGGTAAAGGGATGGGGAAAAATATTCCATGCAAATGGAAACCAAAAAAGACAGGAATAGTCATTCTAATATCAGATAAAAACTTTAAATTCAGAACAATAAAAAAAGAAAAAAATGGTTAAGATCTAATGACAAAAGGATCAATTCAATGAGAAGACACAACAATTTTAAAGATATCTGCACCTAACATGAGATACCCCAACTTTATTTTTTAAAAAAAGTTAAACTAGGTCCTAGAACAAATAGAACTAACGGATATTTATAGAACATTACAAACCCAAACTACAGAATGAACATTTTTCTCATCAACATAAAGAACATTATCCAAAATAGATCACAGGATAAGCCACAAATCAAGTCTCAGTAAGTTTAAAAAAATTAAAACAATATCAAGCACCTTCACAGATCACAGTAGAATAAGACTGGAAATTAACTCCACGATGATCTCACAAAATCAAGTAAAAACATGAAACTTAAACAATCTGCTCCTGAATGATCCTTGGGTCAACAATTAAATTAAGATGAGAATTTAAAAATTTCTTGAAATGAAAGACAATAATGACACAAGTTATCAAAACATCTGAGACAAAACCAAAACTGCTCTCAGAGGAAAACTTATACTGCTAAATGCATACATTAATAACACTGAAAAAGTGCATATCAACAACCTAGCATCACACCTCGAGAAACTAGAAAAACACAAGTAAATCAAACCCAAAGCTAGCCGAAGAAAAGAAATAAAGGAAATCAGAGCAGAACTAAAAATTAAAGTTATAAAAAAATACAAAGTATCAATGAAACAAAAAGTTGGTTCTTTGAAAAGATAAATCTAACAAACCACTAGGTAGATTAATTAAGAAATGAAGAATGAAGACTCAAATTAGCTCAATCTGAAATGAAAACGGGGACATTACAACTGATACAATGGAAATTCCAAAGACATCTGAGACTATTATGAACACCTCTATGCAAACAAATTGAACAATCTAAAGAAAATGAATACATTCCTGGAAACATACAACCTCCAACTTTTGAGTCAGGAAGAAACAAAAGCCCTAAACTAAACAATAATGAGCAGTGAGGTTGAAATAGTAATTAGAAATCTCCCAACAAAAATATCTAGGGCATAATGGACTCACAACTAAATTCTACCAGATTTTTCAAAGAATAACTAGTACCAATTTTATTGAAGCGGTTCTGTAAAATTGAAAGGGAGGGAATTCTCCCTGTTTCTATGATATCATCAGGAAAGAAAAGCAATAATAATAAAGTGTATCCAAATTGGAGAAGAAGAAACCAAACTATCTCTGTATGTCAACAATATGATCTTAACCTAAAGAATCCTAAAGACTCCTTCAAAAGACTCCTAAATTTGATGGTTGAATTTGGTAAATTTTCAGGGCACAAAATCAGCACACACAAATCAGTAGCACTGTGATACATCAATAGCACCAAGCTGAGAATCAGATCAATAATTCAATTCCATTTGCAATAGCAGCAAAAAAGTTAAAATGCCTAGGAATATATTTAACCAAGAAGGTAAAATATCTCTACAAAGAGATCTACAAAACTCTGGTGACAGAAATTGTAGAGGATACAAACAAATGAAGAAACATCTCATGCTCATGGATTGGAAGAATAAACATTGTTAAAATGACCATATGACCCAAAGTAATATACAGACTTAATGCAATCCCTACCAAACTACTAATGTCATTTTTTACTGAACTAGAAAAACGAATTCTACAATTCATACAGAAGCAAAAAAGGAGCCAGTATAACCAAAGCAATGCTAACCAAGAAGAATAAAACTGGAGGCAGCACCTTACCTGACTTTAAATTATGCTATGATGCTATAGTAACCGAAACAGCATGGTACTTGTACATGAGCAAATGCATGGACAAATGGAAAAGAATAGAAGTTTCAGAAATAAGCTCAAATACTTACAACTGATTAATCTTCAATACAGCAGACAAAAATATACATTGAGGAAAGGATGCCCTACTCAACAAATGGTGCTGGGAAAATTGGATAGCTACATGCAGAAAAATGAAACTTGATTCCTATCTCTCCCCATATACAAAAATTAACTCAAGATGGATTAAAGACTTAAATGTTAGGCCTGAAATCATACAAAAATCTTAGTAGAAAACTAGGAAAAAACTCTTGTAGACATTATTCTAGGCAAATAATTTATGGCTAAAACCCCAAACACTAACGCAACTAAAACAAAAATAAATAAGTGGGACTTCATTAACCTAAAAACTTCTTCATAGAAAAAGAAATAACCAACAGAGTAAGTAGACTTTCTACAGAATGGGACCAATATCCAGAATTCACAAAGAACTCAAAAAAAAAAAAAATCAGCAAAAAAAAAAAAAAAGCAAATAAGCAAGTAACCCCATTAAAAAGTGGGCAAAAGATAAGAACTGACACTTCTCAAAAGAAGATACACAATGGCCAACAAACTTATGAAAAAATGCTCAACATCTAATCATCAGGGAAATGCAAATGAAAATCCCCTTGAGATACCACCTTACTCCAGTCAGAATGAGTATTATTAAAAAATCAAAAAACCGTAGATGCTGGTACAGATGCAATGAAAAGGGAGCAGTTATATTCTGTTAGTGGAAGTGTAAATTAGTACAAATACAGTGGAATCAGAATGAAGAATTATCAAAGAGCTAAAAGTAGATCTAGGAATACTATGGCTAGGTATCTAACCAAATAAACATAGGTGTTATATACAAAAGATGCCCATAGCCACATGTTCTTTGCCTCACAATTCACAATTGCAAAGATGTGGAATCATCCTAAATGCCCACCAACCAATCAGTGAATATTGAAAATATGGTATATATACACTATAGAACACTGTTCAGCTATCAAAAGAATAAAATACTTTCTTTTGCAGCAACTTGGATGGAATTGGAGAACATCACCCTAAGTGAACTAACTCAGGAACAGAAAACCTAACACCACATGTTCTCACTTATAAGAGGGAGATAAACTAGGGATGTGCAAAGACAAAGAGAAAGGTATAATGGACACTAGCCACTTGGGGTGAGGAGGGAGGAAGGGATGGAGAAAAGGAGTGGAGCAATCTCTTGCTTGATTGCTCTGGCTAGGACTTTCAGTACTATGTTGAAAAGGAGTACTGAAAGTGGGCATTGCACTCTCATCCCTCCTTTTCAACATAGTGTTAGAAGTCCCAGCTAGAGCAACCAGACAAGAGAAGAAGATTAGGGGTATCCAAATAGGAAAAGAGGAAGTCAAGTTATCCCTCTTTGCAGACGACATGATTCTATAACTCAAAAATCCAAAAGAATCTGTAAAAACCTCCTTGCACTGATAAAGGACTTTGGCAAAGTCTCTGGTATAAAATAAATGTGCAAAAGATAGTCACATTCCTATACACCAATGATAAGCAAACAGAAACCCAAATGAAAAACACAATCCCATTCACTATAGCCACACACACACACAAAATCAAATACATTGGCATCTTCCTAACTAGAGATGTGAAAGTCCTTTACAGTAAAAACTACAAAGCACTGCTCAAAGAAATCAAAGATGACTCAAACAAATGGAAAAATATTTCATGCTCATAGACTGGAAGAATTGACTTTGTTAAGATGTCCATTCTACCAAAGGCAATCTACAGATTTAACACAATACCCATTAAATTGCCAGCAGCATTCTTCTCAGACCTGAAAACAACAAAACAGGAATTCATATGGAAACAAATGACCACGAATAGCCAAAACAATCCTCAGCAAAAAAAAGCAAAGTGAGATGTATCACATTCCCAGACTTTAAACTTTATTTTAAAGCTACAATAATCAAAACGACCGGGTATTGGTACAAGAACAGTCATATAAAACAAAGAACAGGATAGAGATTCCAGAAGCAAAACCTCAATTTCTCAACCAACTCATCTTCAACAAATCCTCCACCACCAACCACTGGGGTGCAGAGAACCTATTCAGTAAATGGTGCTGAGAAAACTGATCACATGCAGAAGATTAAAACAATACCCCTACATATCCCCATGAACAAAAGTAAACTCTAAATGGATCAAAGACCTAAACATAAAACCTCAAACTATAAGAACCTTTGAAAACCCAGGAGACACCCTTATTAAATTAGAACTGGCAACCAATACCTGAACAAAACTACAAGTGTCCATGCCATAAGAGATAAGATGGACAAGTGGGACCTCATCAAACTGACAAGCTTCTGCAAAGCCCAAAAAACCATCAAGAGAGTGGGGAGACAGACAGTCCACAGACTGGGAAAAAATATTTGCCAGCTATATATTTGACAAAGCCCTAACATCTAGGATCTATAAGGAATTCAAACGTATCGAAAAGAAAAAAAAAAAAAAAAGCCCCATTGCAAAGTGGGCAAAAGATACGAATAGATACTTCTCAAAAGAAGACATATGAGCAGCCAACAGATACATGAAAAAATGCTCAGCCTCATTAGTCATCAAGAAAATGCAAAATAAAACCACACTGAGAAACCACCTAACTCCAGTCAGCATGGCCATCATTACTAGCTCAAAAAATAACAGATGCTGGAGAGAATGTGGGGAAAAGGGAATACTCTACACTGTTGTGGGAGTATAAACTAGTACAACCTCTACGGAAAACAGTTTGGTGATTCCTAAAAGATCTAAAAATCAATCTTCCATAAGACCCCACAAAACCTCTACTGGGAATATACCCGGAGAAACTCAGGTCACTCTGTGGAAAATATACCTGCACATGCATGTTTGTTGCAGCATTATTTACAATAGCAAAAACATGGAACTAATTGTGCTGGCCATTGAAAGAGGGCTGAATTTAAAAAATGTGGTATATATACACAATGGAACATTATGCAGCCACAAGGAACAAAAAAATTATGAACTTCACAGCAACTTGGATGAACTTAGAGTCTATAATACTGACTGATCTGTCACAGAAACAAAGAACTGAGTATCACATGCTCTCACTTATAAGCAAAACTTGAATAATTATCATAATACTGTAAGAAAAGTATTGGCAGTAGTGGGAAACTGCCAGGGATGGGGGGAATTGGCAGTAGTGAGAAACTGCTACGGGAGAGGGGGGCACACCTCATCAACAAGGGTACCTGCCTAATGAATATTTGGATACCTAACCCTGAATTGTACGACACATCTTTAAAATAAAAAATTAAAATAAAAAACAGTGGACATCATTGCCTTATTCCAGTTCTGAGGAGGAATGCATTCAACTTTTCTCCCTTCAGAATGATATCGTCTATGGTTTTGTTGCATGTGGCACTTATTATTCTATGCTAATTTTGCTGAGTGTTTTTATCATTTAGGGATATTATAGTTTATCAAATTATTTTTCTGTGTATTGAAATGATCATGTGAATTCTGTTATTAATCTTTTTTATGTGGTGAATCATGTTTATTGACTTGTGTATTTTAAACCATCCTTGCATTCTTGGGACAAAACCAATTTGATCATGATGGATTTCTTTCTCATTTTTTTTATGTGCTATTGGATTCAGTTTGTATTTTGTTGAGGATTTTTACATCTACATCTATGTTCATCAGGAATATTAGTCAGTAATATTCTTTTTTTTTTGTTTTGTCTTTTCTAGGTTTGGTATTAGGGTGATACTGACATTGTAGAATCAGGGAGAATTACCTCATTTTCAATCTTATGGAATAACTTCATTAAAATTGGTACCAGTTCTTTGAAAGTCTGGTAAAATTTGGTTGTGAGTTCATCAAGTCCTAGACTTTTTTTGTTGTTGCTGAGAAACTTTTAATTACGAATTTAATCTCACTACTTGTTATTGGTCTAATTAGGGTTTCTATTTCTTCCTGAGTCAAGGTTGGGGACCTGCATATTTCTAAAAATTTATCAATTTTTTTCTAGATTGTCTAGTTTGTTTGCATAGAGGTGCTCATAATAATCTTGGATGATCTTTTGTGTTTCTGTTGTATCAGTAGTAATGTCTTGATTTTCATTTCTGATTGAAATAATTTGAATCTTTTCTCTATTTCTAAATTAATCTAGCTAGTGACCTATCAATATTATTTATCTTTTCAAAAAAGCAACTTTGTTTTTTTAATCCTTTGTATTTTTTTGTTTCTATTTCATTTAATATAAATCTAATCTTTGTTATTAACCCTACCAACTTTGGGTTTGGTTTGTTCATGTTTCTCTAGTAAACTTGAGGTGTGATGTTATGTTGTCAATATGTCATCATTCAGTGTTTTTAATGTATGCCTTAAGTGCTATAAATATTCCTCTGAGCATAGTTTTGACTGTGTACAGAGGTTTTGATAACTTGTATCATTTTTGTCATTCAATTCAAGGAATTTTAAATTTTCCATTTTGATTTTATTGTTGACTCAAAGATCATTCAAGAGAAGGTTGTTCAATTTCCTTGCATTTATTTGGTTTTGAGAGTTCTTCTTGGAGCCAATTTCTAGTTTTATTCCACTGTGGTTAAGAAGGTCCTTGATGTGATTTTTATATTTCTGAACTTATTGAGACTTGATTTGTGGCCTATAATATGATCTGCAAGAATGTTTTATGTACTAATAAGAACAATTCATATTCTGTAGTTTTGGCATAGAATGTTCTGTAGATGTCTGTTAAGTCGATTCGGTCTAGGTTCCAATTTAACTCCAATATTCCTTTGTAAACTTTCTGCTTTGTTGATTTGTCTCTTCCTGTCAGTGGAGGGTTGAAGTCTCCTACTATTGCTGTTTCACTGTCCAGCTTTTTCTTACATCTGATAGAATTAAAAAAAATAAAGCTGGGAGCTCTAGTGCTAAGTGCATCTGTATGTAAAATTATTATATATTCTTGCTGAATTCATCCCTTTATCACTACATAATAAACTTCTTTGTCTTTTTTAACTATTTTTAATTTAAAGTCTGTTTTATCAAATATGGGAATGGCTACTCCTGCTCAATTTTGGTTTCCATATTTGTGAAATATTTTTTTCAACTCTTTTGAGTCTATAGGAGTCTTTGTGTGTTAAGTGGATATCTTGAAGGCAGCGATATTTAAATTGTGCATTTTTTATCCTATTCTGTCAAGTTTTAAATGGTGCATTGAGATCATTTAGATTCAGGGTTAATTAACTGTAAGGTACTATTTTATTCATTATGTTGGTTGTTACCTGGTTGTTTTTTTTTTCTCCCTCTCTATTGTGTTGGTGTTCTATAAGCCCAATGACCTTTATGATTTAAAGTGTTTTTCTCCTGGTGTATTTTGATCATTTGTTTCAATATTTAGATTTGCTTTGAGTGTTTCTTTTTTCCTTTTTTTTCCTCACCCCCCCAGTCCCCTTGACTATCTCTTGTAGAGCTGGTCTAGTGGTGACAAATTTCCTTAACATATACTTGTCTGAGAAAGACTTTATTAATCTTAATTTTGTGGGATAAAAAATTCTTGCCTAACTACTACTCTGTTTGAGGAGATCGAAGATAGGTCCTCAATTTCTTCTGGCTTGTTGGGTTCCTTCAGAGAATCCTGCTATTAGTCTGATAGTTTACTTTGTAAGTTATTTGATGTATTTGTCTCACTGCCATTAGAACTTGTTCCTTCATGTTAACTTTGCATAACCTGATGACTATATACCTTAAGATGACTTTTTTGGCAACAAATCTTCTAGGGATTCTTTGGGCTTCTTGTATATGAATCTTTAAAACTCTGGAAAAGTCAGGAAAGTTTTTCTCCTTTATTCCCTCAAATAGGTTTTCCAAACCTGTTGGTTTCTAGTCTTCCTCTGGAACACCTATGATTCTTAGGCTTGAATGTTATACGTAATTCCACATTTCTTAGATATTTTTAACTGAATGATTACTATAGTGGAACAAATTAACATATCCATCATCTCACATAGTTACCAAGCAATACTAGCCAAAACAGCATGGCACTGGCATAAAAAAGACACATGGACTAATTGGACAGAATAAAGAATCCAAAAATAAATCCATGTACTTACAATCAAACAATATTTGACAAAGGTTTCAAGAACAAAAGAATGGTTAAGGTCACAGAATGTATTCATGTAATTCATCACATTTATCTACTTTGTCTAGAACAGCTATAATCGATATATTTAGCAAAAATTCGCTAATAAATTCTTATTTTTATACCCAGAAAATATTTAAACTCTAATTAGTTCTAAGAATTTTGAACCTTCTGCTTTTATCTGTATGTATATGTATATACATGTATATATATATATATATATATATATAACAATAATATCTGCAATAAATAACATATTTATCATTTTACTTCTGAAATTTACATTTTTTTTTTAAGTTGGAGTCTCACTCCATCACCCAGGCTGAAATGCAATGACCTGCTCATGGCCACCCCAGTGTTGACCTGCTGGGCCCAGGTGATCCTTCCACCTCAGTATTCCAAGTAGGTGGAACTACAGGCACACACTACCATGTCCAGCTAATTTTTTGATTGATTGTAGAGATGAGGTCTCATGAAGTTGCCCAGGCTATTCTCGAACCTGTGGGCTCAGGCAATTCCCTCACCTTGGCCTTCCAAAGTGCTGGAATTACAGGCTTGAGCCACCATGCTTGGCCCACTTTTTATTTTTTTAGTGAATTATTGTGTTGGCCAGTACCACCACAATCATATTAAACAATAGTATTAAGAATGGTCATCATTGTATTTTCCAAATATTAAGTATGTCCATAAAATATTATCGTTAATAAAACATTAAGGACTGAACTACAGTTTTTTAATCTAGTTCTATTGAGTCCTTATATATGCCTTAGTAGATAAATGTGATGAATTACATGAATACATTCTGTGACCTTAACCATTCTTTTGTTCTTGAAACCTTTGTCAAATATTGTTTGATTGTAAATACATGGATTTATTTTTGGATTCTTTATTCTGTCCAATTAGTCTATGTGTCTTTTTTATGCCAGTGCCATGCTGTTTTGCCTAGTATTGCTTTATACTATATTTTGAAATCAGGTAATGGATGCTTTCAGCTCTACTCTTTTTGATGAGGATTGCTTTGACTATTTACAATCTTTTATGGCTCTCTCTATATTTTTTTATTTCTATGTAAAATGACTTTGGTACTTTTTTTTATAGAGATTACATTAAATCTGTACATTTATTTGGGCCATAGGGATATTTTAACAATATTAATTCTTCCTAACCGTGAACATGGGATATCATTTTATTTATTTATGGCTTCATTTTTTTAATCAATGTTTTACAACTTTTATGACAGTGATCTTTGACCTCCTTGGTTTAATTTACTCATAGGT
The DNA here is from genome assembly GCA_963574415.1 of Tarsius wallacei. NCBI lineage: Eukaryota > Metazoa > Chordata > Mammalia > Primates > Tarsiidae > Tarsius > Tarsius wallacei. The sequence continues at coordinate 29,876 of CAUYQG010214603.1, read as the reverse complement.
ATTTAATGTTTTGTAGCTTTCAAAAATGGAATTGTTTTCTTGATTTCTTTTTCAGACATCACATCATTGACATATAGAAATTCTACTAATTTTTATTTGTTGATTTTGTATCCTGCAACTTTACTGAGTTCATTTATCAGTTAACTGTTAGAATTTTATTTGGAGTCTATATAAATTTGTATATATAATATATCTTCTGCAAATAGAAACAATTTTACTTCCTCCTTTCCAATTTGGATACCCTTTATATCTTTCTCCTGCCTATTTGCTTTTGCTAGAACTTCCACTACTATGTTTATTCAATAGAATGGGAAGAGAGCAGTCTTCAATAAAAGGCTCTATAAAACCGGGATATCCATATTCAAAAAGATAAAACTAGATCCCTATTACTCAACATTTACAAAAATTAATTCAAAGTGGATTAAAAACTTAAATGCTTGACCCAAAACTATAAAACTACTGGAAGAAAACATAGGAAAAACTCTTTATGATGTTGGTCTTGGCAAATATTTTTTGGTATAAGACCTCAACAGCACAGGCAACATTGGCAAAAATAGACAAATTGGATTATACTACGCTAAACAACTTTTGTAAAGCAAAGAAAACATTCAACATAGTGAAGAAACAACCTAAAGAATGAGAGAAACTATTCACAAACTCTTCATCTGACAATAAATTAATGTCTATAATCTATCAAACACCCAAACAACTCAACAACAAAATAATAATAATCCAATTTAATAAATGGCAAATGAGGTGAATAGACATTTCGTGAAAGAAGTAATACAAATGTCAAACAGGTTTATGATAAAATGGTCAATATCACTGATCATCAGAGAAATTCATATCAAAACCACAATGAGATATTATCATACCATAGTTAGAATGACTATTATCAAAAAGACCAAAAAAATAGAAAAATGTTGGCAAAGGAAAACTTATGCTCTGTTGGTGGGAATGTAGAGTAGCACAGCTATTACAAAAAACATTGTGGAGGTTTCCTCAAAAATTGAAAATAGAACTACCACATAATCCAGAAATGCCATTACTGAATATATATCCAAAGAGCATAAAATCAATATGTCAAAAGAGATCTTCACTTTTGTTTATTGCAGCACTATTAACAATAACCAAAATATGGAATCAACCTAAGTGTCCATCAACAAATGAATATATTTTAAAAGTTGTTGTATATATACATAATGGAAGCTATTAAGTCATATAAAAGAATGAAATTCTGTCATTTGTGACAATATGAATCAACCTGGAGGATATTTTGTTGAGTGAAATAAGCCAGGTACAGGAAGACAGATGCTATATGATCTCATTCACATGTGAAGTCTAAAAACATTGATCTCATAGAAGAGTAAAATAACAGTTACCAGAGCCTGAAGAGGAAAACAGAGAGAAAAGAATGAGGAAGTGTTGATCAATAGATACAAAGTTACAGTTAGATGGAAGGAATAAGTTCTGATATTCTATTGCACAGTACGGTGACTATAATGAACAAAAATGTACTATAAAATAGCTAATATGGTAGAGAATATTTTGAATGTTCTCATCACAAGAAAAATTACAAATGTTTGAGGTTATGGATATACTAATTATTACACTGTGTAGTGTGCAGGTTTTAAAATATCACATGTTACCACATACATTTATACAATTGTTGTGTCAATTAGAAATGACAAGGAGATCCAAGATGTCTACCATGGAGCAGTAGACCAGCACTTCTCTCGCTGAGTAAGGCAGAGACTAGGGCACAACCACTGTTAGATGTAGGCACCCTGGACAATTTTGGCTGGGTGAGATACCCTGCACCCAGTGAAGGCTTCTTCAAACACATAATGGCCATCTGCTCTAAGGGAGTGCTCCAATGGCAGACACGGGATTCTGGGTGCTCCATTCCCTGTCATATGCCAGGTTTGCATAGGAACTGAAATTCTGCCCTGTGTACAAATGCATTTGCTGGGTCAATTCTCCCACTCCCAGCACATGCAAGTTGTGGATCTCATGCAGGAGAAGTCCTGGGCAGGGCACAGTGGCAGGAGACCAGAGCTGCAGCAGAATCAGGAACAAATCTGTTTTGGACAGCCTCTGGCTGGCTCCCAGACCAGGAAAGTTTGACTGTAGATTAAACTCAGCTAGTGCCTGCTACCAACATCTAACAGCCAACCACACCCTCAGATTAGGAAGAATCACCTTTCAGCCTCATGTGCCCACAGAGAAGATCCTCCCGAGTCAGGGATTTCACTCTCTTTTAAGAGCTGAGCACGGACTTGAATGGGGAGGGAGCAACACAAAAGACCTCTGAGGTCCTTCCTGGTATAAAGATATCTGGGCTGCAAACTGCAAACCAGGAGACAGAGGACCCCTCTCCCAACCTGTTCTCTGCAGAATACTTGCAACGGGGTCTGAAAAACAAACTGGCGGGACTAATCATGGGAAAACCTCTATAGCAGAGGTGCCTTTTTGGGGTAGAGCATGGAGCAGAAGTGAGTGCCTCTCTCTCGCTCACTGAGTGATCTATATTGAATGACAGAAAGACCCTAGAAGTGAATGATATTAACTAGCTTCAAAGTAACAAAACCAAAAAGAAAAGTAGTGAAGAAATAGCTGCTCCTCACAAATGAGGAAACACACACACACACACACACAGGAAATCCTGAGTCTTGAAGAGACAGTGCTCAAAAAAGTAGCTATCAGTGCACAATGGAAGCCCCATAAAACGACCTGTCCCAGGTGATAGTCACAGAACTCAAAGATTGGGTGACTAAAATGAATAAAGAGAACAACAAGAAACTAGAAGTGAAACTCACCAAAGTCATACAGGAAGTAAAAGTAGAGTTGGGCAATTTCAAAAAGGGTCATTCTGAAATAACAGAAATGAAGAACTATATCCTGGAAGGTAAAAACACATTACCATGCAAAGGAAACAGGATCAGACAGGCAGAGGAAAGCATCTCAGATCTTGAAGACCAAAATATGAAACTAACCCAGTCTGTCAAAAACATGGACAAAAGACTCAAAAAGAATGAGCAAAGCCTCCAAGAAGATGTGGGACTACATCTAGAAGCAAAATTTATAACTGATTGGTATCCCTGAAGCAGAAAGAGAAAGAGAACACCATGAAACTAGCATTCCATGATGTCATCCAAGAAAACTTCTCACATCTCATTAGAGAGGTGATGACTCAAGTGCAAGAGATTTAGAGAAACCCTGCAAGATACCACATAAGAAGACCATTCTCCAGACACATAGTAATTTGCCTCCTCAAAGTAAGCATAAAAGAAAAAATCTTAAATGCAGCAAGAGAGAGTCAGACCACCTACCAAGGAAGACCCAACAGTATCACTCCAGACTTATCTTCAGGGACACTACAAGTCAGAAGAAAGTGGAGTCCCATTTTCAATGTTCTCAAAGATAAGCAATTTCAGCCAGGAATGTCCTACTTCACAAAGCTAAGCTTTATCAGTAATGGATAATTAAAATTCTTCCCAGATATACAATCCCTAAGAGACTATGCTGCCTCCAAACCAGTCTTTCAGAAGATGCTTAAGAAGATGTGGAACACAGAAACAAAAGAATGGTAATTCCCATCACAAAAGTTCAAAAGTACAGACAAGCCCAAAGTTAATAGAGCATACAAATCATTCACAAAAATGAAAATATACACATACATAAATACAAAGGTAAAAAGGAAGCAAAACAATCCCCTAAGAACCTTATGACAGGAACAACCTCTCACAATTTAATAAGTAATTTGAACGTTAATACATCACTGAAGAGGCATAGAGTGGCAAACTGGACAAAGAAGCATGTTCCAACATTCTACTACCTCCAGGAAACTTATCTCACTGCAAAGGATACCCACAGGCTCATAGTTAAAGACCAGATAATGACCCTCTGGCAAATGTAAAGTAGAAAAGACCAGGAGTAGCTATTCTGATACCAGACAAAGCAGACTTTAAGCCATCAAAAATTATAAAAGATACAGAAAGACACTACATAATGATAAAGGCCTAAACCATTAGCAAGGAGTATCTATCTTAAACATTTAGGCACCCAAAACAGGAGCACCAGGATTTTAAAAACCACTACTAAGTAAACTAAGAGAGGACATTGACATTCACACAATCATAGTTGGAGACATCAAAACCCCACTAATATCCCTAGACAGATCATTGAGGCAAAACCCAACAGAGATCCAAAACTTTAACCTAACACTCGATCAAATGGATTTAATAGACATCTGTAGCACAATTCACCCAACAGCTGCAGAGTATACATTCCGTTCATCAGCCCATGGTGCAAACTTCAAGATCAATTACATTCTCAGAGATAAATCTAATGTGAACAAATTTCAAAAAGTCAAAATAATACCATGCATCTTCTCAGGTCACAGTAGGATAAAAATAAAGCCTGTCATCAACAAGATCCCCCCGCAAAAACAACCCGATGCTGAAAGACTTTTGGGTCAATGGGGAAATCAATATAGAAATAAAAAGATTCCTGGAAAAAACAAAAACAAAGACACATCTTATCAGTATCTCTGGATTGCCATGAAAGCAATATTAAGAGAAAAATTCATAGCATTGCATGCACACATGAAGTAAATAGAAAAATGAGAAGTAAACACTCTAATGTCAAACCTATGGAAGGTGGAAAGGCAAGATTAACTAAATACGAATTTCAGTGGAAAAATCCAGATCACTACGATAAAGTCACAATTGCAGGATATAGAAGACAAAAATATCATAAAAAGAATCAACAAAACAAAAAGCTTGTTATTTGAAAAGATAAGTAAGATTGATGGATCCATGGCCAGATTGTCTAAAAAAAGCGGGGGACGGGGGGAGAGAAAGTCCAAATAAACAATTGGAATTTTAAAAAAGGCAAGATTGCAACTAACTTTGAAGAAAGTCAAGAGATTATCAGAGATTACAATGAATATCTGCATGCAAATAAACTAGAAAATCTAAATGAATTGTAGGATTGTCCCACATCACACATCCTCCCAAGGCTGAAACAAGAAAAAAATTGAAACCCTCAACAGGCCAGTAACAACCAGTAAAATTGATTCAGTCATAAGAAAGTTCTCAACCAAAAAAATAAGCCCTGAACCAGATGGTTTCCTGGCTGAATTCTACAAGGCATACAAGTAATAGCTGATACCAATCTTGTTGAAAATATTCCAGGCAATTGAGAATGATGGCATTCTCCCTAACTCATTTATGAAGCTAACATCATACTGCTCCCCAAACCTGGCAAAGACCCAACAAAGAAAGATAATTACAGCCAATCTGCTTGATGAAAAAAGATGCAAAATTTTCAACAAGATTCTACCATTTTGGATCCAATAACACATCTCAAGCATCATCTACCATGACTAGGTGAGTTTCATTCTCAAGATTAAGGGTTGGTTTAATATTCAGAAGCTCATAAACATGATTCATCACTTAACAGATGTAAAATCAGGAACCACATGATTATCTCATTAGATGCCAAAAAAAAAAAAAAAAATCCAACATCTCTTGTTGACAAAAACATTTGAACACTTAGGTATAGAAGGAACATTCCTTGAAACAATAAGAGCTATCTACAATAAATCTGCAGCAAATATTTTGCTCAATACACATAAGAACTGGAACAAGACAAGAATGTGCTCACTCTCACCTTCCTATCCAACATAGTGCTGGAAGTCCTAGCCATAGCAATCAAAGAGAAGAAAATAGGGTTTTCCAAATAGGAAAAGAGAAAGTTAAGCTATCCCTTTTTGCAGATGATACGATTCTATACCTAGAAAACCCTAAGGAGTCTGTCAAAAGCCTCCTTATACTTATAAAAGACTTCATTAAATTCTCAGTTTACAAAGTCAATGTGCAAAAGTAAGTTGCATTTCTTATACAGCAGCAACAAGCAGGCAGATAAACAAATAAAAAGCACAATCACATTCACAATAGCCATACACACACAAATAATGAAATACCTTGGCATTCATCTAACCGGAGAACTGTAATGTCTCTTGTGGAGAGTGGAGTAGGCAATAAAAACATGATTGAGCCCCTAAAAGTGAATGCTACAAAAGCTAAGATAGACATGTGGGACCTCATCAAGCTGAAAATCTTTTGCACAGCAGAAGAAACCATCAAGAGATTGGGAAGACAACATAGAAAGGGAAAATTATTTTTAAATTATGCATCTGATAAAGGTCTAACAACCAGGATCTATAAGGAACTCAAACAAAGCTAAAGGAGAAAAAAAAAAAACCAAACCAAAAAGAGAAAAACAAAAACTAACAACCCCACTAAAAAGTGGGCAAAAGATATGAATTGACACTTTTTTAAAGGTGACATACCAGCAGCCAAAAGACACATTAAAAAATGCTCATCCCCACTAATAATCAGAGAAATGCAAATCAAAACTATAATTAGATACTACCTATCTCTGGTAAGGAGGCCTATCAATAATAAGTCAAAAAACAACAGGTGCTGGCATGGCTGTGGAGAAAAGGAAATGCTTCTACACTGTTGATGGGAACGAAAATTAGTTCAATCTCTCTAGAAAGCAGTGTGGCAATTCCTAAAAGAACTAAAAATGGATCTTCCATATGATCCAGCAATCCATCTCCTGGGAATATACCCAGAGGAACATAAATCATTCTACCAAAAAGACACCTTCACACACGTTTATTGCCACACTGTTTACAGTAGCAAAAACAGGGAACTAACCATGCTGTCCATTGAAAGTGAACTAAAGAAAATGTGGTACATACACATGGTAGAGTATTATGCAGCCATAAAGAAGATAAAATGCGTGGACTTTGCAGCAACTTGGTTGCAGTTGGAGACAATGATACGAAGTGAACTATCACAGAAACAAACAGTTGAATATTCCATGTTCTCACTCATAAGTAGGCCCTGATTACTTACCACATTAGCACAAGGCTGTCATTGGGCACTGCATGGGGAGGGAGGAAAAAGGAGGATGGGGAGCATGCGGTAACACAAAGGATACCTTGTCCACTAACTAGGGGGAGTAAGGGCCACCTAGAAGTCCAAACTCTGACTGAATGGAGGCTACTTATGTAGTAAACCCTCACATGTACCCCAGACTCTATAAATAAATTTTAAAAATTAAAAAAGAAAAAATTTATACACAAAAATGAAATAAAACTTTAAACAAACCAAAATTATCTCATTCTTAAGATAGATAAATAATAATAAAACTTAATATGTTATTTAAAATCTACCACTGGACCTAATCAATTAATATTTTAACAGAGGTCTAATTGATATATAATAAACTTTGTATATTTAAAAATACAATTAGATGTGCTTTGGCATATGAATAAACCCATCATCACAATCAAAATAGCAAACATATCCAACATTCCCCAAAGGTTTATCATACTACTTTGTAATCCCTCCCCACATGATTTTCTCACCCCGCCTCTCAACCCCCAGGTAGCCATTGATATAATTTCTACAACTGTATACACAGAAGCACACTGTTCTCTTCTTTCTCTTTTTCACAAAGCATTATTTTGAAATTCACCCATGTTGTTGCACATATTAATAGTTTATTAAGCTGAAGAACATTAATCCATTCGTGATATACCACAATTTGACTTTATGTTAACTTGCTGATGAACATTTGGTCTATTTGCAGACTTTGGAATTTAAAAATGAAGTTGCTATGAACATCAATGTACAAGTCTTTGTATTTTCAGATTCTTTCACTTCTCACAGGTTTATACATAGGCAAGCAATGACTGGATCACATAACAAGTATATAGCCAACATTTTAGGAAATGTCCAATTGTTTACCTGTGGTTGTATTTTTATGCATTCTCACCAAAAGTGCATGAGACTTTTGGTTTCTGTATATACTAGAAAATAATTGATAAGTCATTCATTTTCATTTTAACTATACAAATAGGTATGTAAATGTGGTTTCGATTAGCATTTAATGAGCAATAATAATGTCTAGAATTAATATCCTTTCATTTGCATATTTGGTATGTATCTATCTTCTTTGTTCAAATTTTTTGTCAATTTTTACAAAACCAAGTGATTGTTTTCTTATTCATTTTGAGAAATTTGTAAAAGTATATTCCGGATACAAATTTTTATCAGACATACGACTGGCAAATATTTTCTCTCAGTCTGTAGCCTTTCTTTTCATTCTTTAAACATTGTCTTTCAAAGAGTAGAAGTTTTTAATTTTGATAGTTTAACTTACCATATATTTTATGTATAAACCATGTTTTTAGCGTTGTGTCTAAGAACTTTAATTCAAGGTTATAAAGATTTACCTTTTTCAGAAGTTTTACAGTTTTAGATTTTTACACAGAAATTTGCAATTAATTTGGAGGTAATTGTTGTAGTTGTGTAAGGTATAAATTAGACTTTATTATTTTTGCACATGGATATCTAATTAATTCAGCAACATTTGTCAGAGAAAAAAATGTTATTATCTTTTTTTCTACACTGAATTGTCTTTGCACTTTTTGGAAAAGTAAGTTGCTAGCTTATGTATGATTACATTTCTGGACTCTCTAGTGTGTTCAATCCATCTGTTTATCTATCTTTTTGCTAATCTGTGTCTTGATCATTGAACCTTTTTAATAAATCCTAAAATAAAGTAGTATTATTTCTCCCACTATGTCCCTTTTTAAAAAAAAGTTGTATTACTCTAAAAGAAAGAGATCTGTCACAAATGGGGTAAAAAATCAATGGGAAAAAAAGTTTTACTACTCTAGATCCTTTGAATTTATATATAAACTTCAGAATCAGTTTATCACTCTTACAAAAATTTCTATTTGGGATTTTGACTGGGTTAGCCTTGAAATTGCAGATCAATTTGAGGAAGAAATTGCACCATTTGGGTCTTAATTTCAATTAGCAACTTTTTGCAATTTCTAGTGAACATGGCTCACACAACTTTAAAATTTGTCTCTATGTAGTTTATATTTTTGATGCCATGGTAAATGGTATTATTTTTATTTTTAGTTTGCTCATTGCTAGTATATAGAAATACAGATGACATTTGTATACTGATTTTGTATCTTGCAGTCTTCTTAAACTAATTTATCAGCACTAGCAGCTTTTTTGTAAATTCTATAGGATTTTCTATGAAAATGATTATGTTGTCTATAAATAAAGACAATTTTACTTTTTCTTCCTAATCTGGATGCTTTCTTTCTTTCTTTCTTTCTTTCTTTTTGACATTTGCTAGAACCTCCAATTGAATAGCAAGAATGGAAACAGACCTCCTTGTCTTGTTCCTGTTATTAGCAGAACAGCATTGAGCCTTTCACCATGAAGAATGATTGTAGCTATAGATTTTTCTCAGAGGCTTTTATCAGGTTGAAGAAATCCTATTCTATTACTTGTTTTCTGAGAGTTTGTTTGCTTGCTTGTTTTTAATCAGGAATTGATGTTGGATTTCGTCAAAAGCTTTTTATGCATTTTTCATAAATATAGATCTTCATTAATCACAAAACCCGTATTTCAAGATGTCAAGTCCATAATCTTTTTCACAAAACATCGTATGTATGAAGCAGTGTGTATATGTGTGTATATTTTCAATACACTTTTGATGGCTCTTTTTTGGCAATTTTTTTCTACATTATTTAATATTTCTAAATTTTTATATTTCCTTTTCCTCCATTATTCCTTCTTTCTTGAATTCCTGTGGATAATTAAAATTGTCTTCTCCTAATTTAAAACTTATTTATTTGATTTTTACTTTTACAGTTATTGAACTTAATGCATGACACATACATATACTTTATTGTATTTTTGAATTCTTTAAATTTATAGAATCCCTATTTACTCTCAATGAAAAAGATGTATTTTGTAACCTTCCTTCAATTTATTTTACCAACAGCATAAATTACCTATTAAAATATCTGGAATAAAATAATAAAGATGGCGTTTCAATTTAGTAAAGAAAGAAAGATGTGTTAATAAATAGCATTGACATCATTATTCTTCAGGAAAAAAGTTAAATCCTTATTATACTTTCTGTAAAAATAAATTTCATCTGAGTTAGAAATCTAAATATCAAGAATATAAAGATATCATTTTAAACTAAAAACATTAAAGAGAATATTGATGCTATTTCAGGATAAGTAATGAATGTGTTTTAGCTAAACAGGAAACCAGAAATCATAAATAAAATTATGACAGATATTTTTACATACCATGAAGTTTCTTTAAAACATGGCAAAATTCATTTGCTCTATATTTTTACCACAATCTGTATTTACATTTTATAAGACATGGCTAATTGCTTTTCTTTCATTCTTGCTGAGAAAACAAATTTTTTGTCACATGACTAATCTTCTTGTATACTCTGTCAAGTAAAAATAATATATTCTCTTTTCTTGAAAACATGTTTTTCTCCAGCCCACCAACTTCCTGTACGAAGCCAGCTGTTTATCATAAGATTTTTTTTTTATTCATTGTATCTCTCAGCTAATTCCAATGTGTCTTGTAACTCATATTTTATTTTTCTAGATCTCTTTTTTAACTTTGTTATCTTGAGCATATCTTCTAGAAATTTCATGACAATAGTGCATGGGAAAAATTTTATAAAAGTGTTTTTGGTTGTTGTCACATATTTTGATGACTTAGTTATGTATAGAATTCTACATTTATATCAATTTGTTTTTAGAGTTGGAAGGAGTCCTTCCATTGTCTTCAAGCATCTGTTATTGGTGATGAAAATTCTGATTATATTTGGGTTCTCATTCTCTAAAGTTAATGTGCTTTTGCCTTTTAAAGATTTTCTCTTGTTTTTCGTGTTGTGGAAATTGAAAAAAGAATAAAATAATTCAATTGTGCATTTGTATGTGTGTGTGTTACCTTTAGATCACTTTGATGTTCTTTTAGACTGAAAAATTACTTTTTACTACATCTCTGATAAGTTGTTTTCTATTACTTATCTATTTATAAGTGATAAAAATGACCCTTTTAAAATTCCCTCTGAAATTTTATTAAATATAAATTTTATTCGTATTCTAGATATCTACTCCAACATATTTATCAATTTATTTCTGGGAAATTTTATCAATTTTTTCTTCTAATCTGTCTGTTAAACTTTAACCAAACTATTTTAAATTTCCAAGAAATCTTTAGCACGTTTTTCAGTTTTTAATTTTGCTACCACAGTTTATTCCTGTTTTGTAGAGCAAACAATATTCTGAATCTTTCTAATATTTGTGACTTTTAAAAAATTCACTATGTTCCCTGAACTATCTATTTCTTTTGGGTTAAATTGATCCAGACTTTAAAAAAAAAATGTTTCATTCATTATTGCTATTTTTTTCCCCACACTTCTGGTAAGACTTTGGTTGTCTATTACATTTATGATTAGCGACATTGTTACTTGTTTTACATAGTTGGAATAGTGTTTCTCTTACATAACTTCTTGATGAGCTAATTGGGAACTCTGGTGTAGCAATTGTCAACCAGAAGGTTTAACTGTAAAGTACACAATTAGCTCTGAGCTAGCCATTAGACTACAAGTTCCCCAAGTGCCAGAGTGATAAAGGTTTTCCAAAGCCTTATCCTTTTTTAAGAAGGAAGTTGAGTAGTGTTGAAGAAGAGCACTCCCTTTTTTTTTTTTTTTTGCCTTGTTTTGTTTGTTCTTGGGGAGGGTAGAGAACTTGAGAGCCTGCAGAGCTGCAGGCCTATGGGTCACCATTATTTTATTTATTTATTTATTTATTTATTTATTTATTGAGTTGGAGTCTCACTCTATCAGCCAGACTGGAGTGCAGTGGCCGCTCCCGGGCACTGCATTCTCGACCTGCTGGGCTCCGGTGATCCTTCCGCCTCAGCCTTCCAAGTAGCTGGAACTACAGGCACGTGCTACCGCGCCCGGCTAATTTTTGATTTATTGTAGAGATGAGGTCTCCCCAAGTTGCCCAGGTGGGTCTCAAACCCTCAGGCTCAGACAATCCACTCACCTCGGCCTCCCAAAGCGCTGGGATTACAGGCTGAGCCACCGAGCCTGGCCACCTTTAATTAGTTCCTCTGTTCTGGGCCCCTGATAATTATGAGTGAATTATCCTCTCTATTCTTCCATACAGGTTTAATCTTACCTCTTTTTGTGAACTTACATGTTAGTGTGGGAAAAATATATACACAAAATGTTTAAGCAAATCAATCAATTGGCATAGTAATTTCAAACAATGATTATTACTATGAAAGAAACAAAAATATGGTGATAATTATGAGGAAAGACAGTGAGAGGTAATTTAGGTTTTGCCTCAAAAATATGAAGATTAATTTTTAGAAGACTTAGTTCCAAAGTAATATCATGGAGAGTCAGATTTGTGGTTTTTGGCAATATTTCACATTATTTTCTGCACTAGTGAGGATGGAGACCAAATACAAGCTAATCCCTTCTTTGAGGCCAACTGATTTGAATAATTGTTTTGGAGACAGAGCTTGGAATAAAAGATATCTTTCACTACAAATAAAAATAGTTTTAAGTAAATTAAATGCATTCTATAATCACCATAAATGGGGGAAGGGAGAAACATTTAAACTTATCTTTTTTTAATTCACTGAGTACAGATAATTCATGTATATATAAAATAAGAACTCTGTGGATGTCCACAGTCATAATTTCTGGCACAATGAGCTTTTGAAAATAGTAAAACTAAAATTATATCACATTTATAACATCCTATAAAGTAGACTTCTTACCAAATTAGATTGACTTTTTCTCCTGTTAGGTCAGATCGATGGGGTTTGACTAAATATCTGGAAATATATAGGAGATACCAGAAGTTGACAAGTTAGGAAACTAGCAAACCCTAAATTTTCACATAATTTAGGCTCAATTCAGAAAACTCAATGGAAATGGCATTCTTCCTGTAAGTATCTGAAGAAAAGCCTTCTAAGAATGTTAATGGTATTGAAAAAAGGCAGGTGGGAGGAGGAAAGAGGAAAAGGGGGTAGTCAAGATTTTCATATTAACATGCCAGTTTTGACGGAATCAACATACTGCTCAGGTTATGATTTAATGGTGGTCACATTATCAATTTCTTTTCTTTAACATTATCTGTTGCCACCTTTTTTTTTTTTCCTTTCAGTTCTTTTTGAGGTCTCTAGTTATAAAGAGAAGCATTTTCTAATTTATGTTTCATGGAAGACTAGCTTTACAGGAAGCTAGTATATGTTATGATGCAGCAGGCTACAAGGAGCTGTGTGATCAAATAAATTTAGGAAATTCTGTGTTAATTTTTACAAATCTGTTTATTGCAAAATTTCCCAGAACCTTTAGTACGTTAATATGCATTGTCAATCTCTGAAGTGAGAACTATTTTTTTTTTACTTACTAATTGATCCCTGTTCAAAATTTTATAATGTCTAATAAAAGCATATTACTCAGAAAATAAGAAAATGACACATAAAATACAACCCATTTACAAAAATTGGATTCAACAGACATAAAATTAGTCTCCGAAAACTAATATTGAAATTTCTAAATTTATATTCTCAATTTCTGTACTTTATTATTGCAAACCTGTAACAAATTTTGCTGACTGCAGCCAGTCCGCAGTGCCAGTCTGTACTCGCAGTAGCCCTGAGTTAGCTGCACTGATGTCATTACCTACTCTCCTGAATTTAGGTAAAATGGATTTTTGCAATTTTCCCTACACATTGATGTGTGGCCATTGAGAATAATGACAATGCCTTTGTGATGGGATATATTTTTACATAAAAACTGAAACCAACAACAATGACCTGAGGCTATCACTAAAACGTTTACCTTTTCTTCCCACTTTCCCCTATTCTGCATACTAACAGACCACCATAAAAATATGCAGAAACTTCAGTTTGATGCTGACTTTTTGTTCTTGCAGTCACAGGAGTCCCTTCCCTGGCCACTGCAGCAGACTGTATTGTCACCACTGATTTTCAGGGCTCTAAATATCCTTGTGGGAATCAGTACTGGTTACATGATTTGGCCTCCCTGAAAATAATGCTATGCTAAATGTGAGCAGCTGGACTTCAAAATTGCAATCAGATTTTTTTTTCATAAATCTGTTATTTGTGGTGTGTGGTGGGGGGTCAGCACATGCTCTTGTGGGTATATGTGTGTTTCTTAATGTGTCTTTTGGGAGATTCTCCTTAGCCCTGTAAACTCATTTCCTTAGATCTTGTATTTCTGTCTCTTATGTGGCCCTCTTCAGGAGTCTGGGGAGTCTTCTCTGCCTCATCACCAGCAATCAAGGCCCCCAGTTCTATTTCTCTCCAAATGCTAAGGTGGATATATCTCCAAATCTCTTAGAAGATCTATCCACTAATTTATTCTGTTCTCTTTTTTGCATGATGAGTGATAGAGTGTAATCCTTGACTTTTGTTTTCTGTGATGCTTCCTTCATACTCTGCCTCCTGTTCCTATTTACTTTAAATTCAAATTATCTTGAGTTGCTGATCATAAATTCTGTACTATAGGGATGAGAGAAGGCAACTGAGCTGCCCAGGGCTATTCAATTAAGATTTTTGTGGGAAAATTTTAACCTTTTTGTGTTAGCAGATGATAATTTAAATCGAAGGACCAAAGGATCACAAGCTATTAATAAGAAATTTCATATATCCTCTATTTGTTGTCTCCTATTCTTAAAATAATACAACAAATTTTCATTTTTTCTTTAAATTTGGATTCCTCATTCTATGCCCAGTTACTGTCAGACTTAGAAGGAAATGTAAACATGCTCAAGAAATCAGTCCACCCACTGCATTCTTTATGAGGGTGTCATGTTAGCATTTTCAAAATAATATTGATATATATCACCTCAAGCAAATAAACACTCCTATTTTGACTATTTATTTTCAGGAAGAAGAAGGAGAAAAATAGTCATATGTCAAATGCTGAGTTGAGACACATTTCTTTTGGAGATCTTAACTGTATCAGGAACACATATTGGGAAATGGTCTGCTATTCTTTATTCATATTTCACTCCTCTCCTCCATAACTTCAAATGGCATACATTGCTCCTTTCTCTAAAATAACAGAAAGGTGGGAGATATGCTTATAATTTGTCAAGATTAAAATACTGGTAAGATATTTTTATGTTTTAGAAAATCTCACAGATTTTTAAAAGTAAAATACAGACATCTAATGAGAACAACATAAACCCCTCAAGGAAAGAAGTTATATTTTTTCTTATGCTCTGCTGTCTTCCTTGAACACTGGAGGTCTAGTTGACTTATACAGCACATCCTCATTAAGGATACACACAGCATCAGAAATCAAAGTCTCCTAAAATGTCATCAGTCAAAGACCAAAGACTTTAAACTTATTACCCACACAATGAGCCATACACAACCTTCAAAGAACAAAATAGCATTTTATTATCAACAAAAGTACACCAGTTGGACTTTTCTTAGTCATAGTAAGGGTGATAATCAGTATTCTTTCCCTAGCAAAACATGGTAAACAAATGGACCTGATAAGTTATCGAATATTGTCTCCTTATAATTATTTCCTGCTACCTTAGCACAGAGTGCCACAACAGCGATAGATAAAATAAGTCAAGCCATACACTTTAAATAGAGAGCACCCTGTTCCTTGGGCCTTCTGGAGGTACTCGATTTCACTCTACCTAACAAACAAATAAAAATTCTCTAGTAGTCCAGTGGAAAAGAGAGTGTTAGCTGGTCCTTGACTGATCCTTGGCTTAGCCCAGATATTTCCTGACTGAGATGCATTAGTTCGCCTTACAATTCCAGTAAAATCAGTGAGAACAGCACTCTATATTCAAGGACAGGGTCCAAGAAACCAATTAGTACTTGAGTACTTGCACAATGATTATTAGTATTCTGTATGTGTGTGTGTGAGGTGGTGTGGGGGGTGGGGAGGAGGTGGGCAAATACTGGGGTTACCAGATTGGTTTGTATTTCTCAGTGAATCAGGGCCTGCTACCCAGCAGTCTGACCAACTAATGTGTATCTCATTTAATGTAATAGTATACATTAAGACCTGTCAGGCCCCATTGTGAAAAATGAAGAAATACACATTGTACCACTTCATATAGAAGTCTGCATATGGAACCCTTTAAGGGTTCTTAAGAGACCCATCGGGGTTTCTAATTATTGTGAAACATCTCCTGGAATCCAAGGAGAGAAGGCTCTTGGCAGAATTACTTCTTCCATTTCAAATGCTCACTGTGAAAATAATTAGATGATGAGATTTAGACAGAAACCACTAACAAATTTTTTTTTAAGTCTCTTTTGCTTTTTAATGTACAGAAAATAAAAATCTAAGATCGGCAAGCACGAAAGGAAAACAATATGGTGCAGTTCATTCTAGGGGTGGGATTGGGGGGGTATATCTTTTTTCTGACTAGAATGCTTGGCTTCCTGTGGTTACAAGTGGGGGGATTTTTTCCATTTTTTGAACATTATACACTCCTCTTGAAAATTGGACCAAGCGTTCTTTTTTTAAACTTCTGTTCTAATTTTCTAAACTCAAGCGAACCTCCATTGTTCCTCCAGGATTATGCCTGTTTCTTTAGAAGGAGCCCTGACATTAGAGAAACTTGCTTTAATCAAGCTTTAAAGTTATGTCCCCCTTCACATGCCCAACCAGAACCAGAGAAACCTCATCCTCTGAAACTACAAGCTGAGCTGGCATGCAGTCAATTAGGAGTCATCATTTGTACCCAAGACACAGAACATATTTGTTCAATTAAAACAAACAAATATGATTAGGAGTTAGCAAAGTCATGCTTATGGAAAGATGGACATTTCAAAAGAAATGTTGGGTTAAGAAGGACGTAGCTATGATAAAAGTAAGTTGCATGAAATCAGAAAGGTGACCTTAACAAATATGTACTCAGGAGTCTAACCTTGTATAAAGCAACCAGGATCTCAGGGCTGAGCACATCAAACTGGCGCTCAGCTGCCTGGAACTCATAGGCTTCATACACATGCCCACTAGGTTGGAGACTGTCAGTCTCCTCACCTATCCACGACATCTTAAATCACAGACTAGGATTCAAGGAAGAGCTGAT
Source organism: Tarsius wallacei (assembly GCA_963574415.1). NCBI lineage: Eukaryota > Metazoa > Chordata > Mammalia > Primates > Tarsiidae > Tarsius > Tarsius wallacei. The sequence goes on along the minus strand of CAUYQG010214603.1, from coordinate 12,832 downwards.
TTAATGTCACTCTTTTCAATTTTAAACTATAAATCTGAGTATCCTGTGTTTCCTCTACTGTTCCCTAGGTTAAGGCAGCTCTTCGTCAGCACCGAATACATTTTTTCCAGTTTCCCCGAGTTTGGGGTAGATAATCAAGTACTGGTTGGATTATTTTCACTGTATCAGAATTAAAACTCATAATGAGATTTGTTTGATCCAACATTGGTCAAAATGTCCTCCCTTATCTGTTTTTTTAAATATCAGGTCAAGGCTTAATGCAGCTCAGATTTCTAAATCTCTTTTGGCTATGTGTGAATTTCTACCGAACCTGTAACTATCTCTACCAGATATCTAATAAAGAGTGTTTTGAACATGTTGCTTAAATTAGAACAAAGGATATAATACAATTTCTGCACACAGAACTTGTCTATTTCAAGGGTGGTTGTGGTTAAGATTTTTGTAAATATTAATACACATTTTTTGAATGCTTACAATCTTCACACTGGTCACACAGCTCTTGAAAAATTACAATATTCAATCAGTCTTAAAGGTACTTAATCTTTGTGCTACTGAGGTGTCATTTTGCTTTTTGTTTGTTTATACTCTAAAATACAAAATGTGTGAACTGTACCTTTCAGCAAGCCAGCCACCAATGTTTTTCCTGTTTCTGTTCCACATGCCAATGCGAGGGCCATATCCTCAGGATGGAATGCACCATGATTTTTCTCACCCCTCATTTCCTGTCCAGATGTCTTCACTGACTTGCTGTCTTTGAATAGATATAGTTGCTGAGATTGTCAGGAGATCAGCAAATATATATCACATAATTACTATATGCCAGATTCTGTTGCATGTTCTGGGAAAGAGTAGTAAAAGAAAGAGACAACATTTTTCCCTCATGGAGATTATATTCTATTAGAGAGAATTAGACAAGAAACTAAGTAATAAATGTGTGTATTCATATGTATATGTGTATGTGTGTGTGTGTGTGTGTGTGTGTATACACATACACACATATAGTGACACGGTGGTAAGTGTTGTGAAACAAAGTAAAGCAGGAAAGAGATACAGTGAGTGCATGAGAAGTTTAGTAGTTCAATTTTACATGCTTATTGAGCACCTAATATATGCTACATATTCTCCTTGACACTGATTAAATAAAAACAAAGAAAAATAGAAATCTCTGTTATAAAAGAGGTTTTTTTTCTACTGGAAGAATGCAGAAATGAAATAATGTAAATAAGCAAAACAGGTAGCATGTTCAAGGATAATTAGTGCTAAAAGAAAAAATTAAGACAAGGCAAAGCTGTAGGAAATATGGTGGGGGGTATCTTGGGGGCATTACACTAAGGGTGCCATTTGTGTAGCAGAAGAAGGTGAGCTGTGTGATAGCTGGTAGAAGTATACAATGAGCATCCTCAGATGGCTTCAAACATCAGCCTTTGAATAGGAAAGTGATATCTGTTCATTTTCCGGTGCACACAGACTTTGGATACCTGTGTCAGAAAAGAGAATGGTAGGGTTATCCATCTTCTTGTCTTTTCCCATGTAGTCTATTTTATATCAGTCTGATGATATATTTTTTTTTCTTTTCTTAATGCTCTATGTGCCTTATAGTGGGTGAAGATTCTTTTCAGAATTTGATATTTTACTCAACATCTTTAATTTTTTTAATCATTGCACATGTCTTAGTACACACACACACACACACACACACACACACACACACACACAGCAACAGGAGTTTCCACCAAAACTTACATTGAACTTCTTATTTAATCTTGAAGATAAACCTAAAATATTTTCAATATAAGCTCCAATTTTACAGGTAAGAAAACTGAGAAGCAGAAGATTGCACAAATTAGTTTACTGAGTGCTGTCAACTTTGGGACAGCCGAGTTTAAGTTTTTTACTTCTATACCACACAGTCTATTGGTAGAGACTATTAACTAACAGTTAATGTCCATCTTTCCTCTTCTTAGTAGCAAAAGGTCTTATTATTGGGTATAACAATATCCTAGACTTTTTTTGTTTTGCATCTAAGAGTAGTCAATGTGCTGAAAGGAGTTGTTTCTGAGCAGAGCTTGCAAAAAAACTCTGTAAAGTTCCGAATCAGTTGGGAAGTGTACCATTTGTCCACTCACCCTTCTTTTCTCTTCCCACAGCATGGATACACCAGCAACACTTCCAGCTGCCATCTTGTGATCTTGAGGATGGATGCCATGTGTTAAGGTTAGTGCAGCATAAACATGAAAGGGACCTTGATGATAGCATGCATCAATCACACTCTCCCTGGACTTTTTCCTTCTTGATTTCTTTTACATAAGAGAAGAGTGAACTGACAGGCTTAGGACACTGTTATCTCACATCATTTTTACCAACAGTCAGATGTAACTTTAAAAACTTATATTGTTCTTTTTCTTGTATAATATTCTGTGCTGGAAAGTGACAGATTTATTTTGCCAGGCTACATTTATGTAATAATTATTAAACACTCTTTGCTTCAAAAGCAAAGGAACTTTTATTTGGAATGCACTGCTTAACACATGGAAAATAATTTTAAACACCATGTTGAATAAATGAAGTAGTAACATTTTATTGAAACAGATTTCCAAACCATCAGATCCAGCATGAGAGTAGGGCCCCACTTGACAGATACTGAGTCCTAACTTGCACATGCAGAAAAAACACCTTGCTTGGACATGAACAAGGTTATTTGGCTAGAGGAGAGGGTTACCCATACTTTTCTGTGTTAGCCTCAGCCTTTCTACAACTTCGGTTATCTTTAATACTCTACTCATGCTTCCTTTTTCTTGGCAAAAGGGACATCCCCATGATTGAAATGTGTCAGCAATTTCAGCACTGTTCAAAGATTTTGAAAGCAGATGAATTCTAAAGAATTTTTTTGTTTTGTTTTTGCTTTTTAAGAATAACAAAACCTTGATAATTATGTAGCTACGTTCACAAAAAGCATACTAACCCATCAATACTTTCTTTGTTATTTGAATCTAAATAAATAGTTAACTGTTAACAACCTATAGCTCTTACTGAATCATTGTCAATGCCCCAGTAAATTTAATTCTACTGACATGACTTCTATGAGATAAAGCAGACACCAACATGGCATCATGTGCTGGGATTGAAGATATACTCAAGGACATAAAAACCAGTGATCCATTCAACCTCTGAGTAACAGGCATTCTTAGCAAATGGCTCTAACTCAGTTCTAACTGACCAAAAATAACTGCCAAACTTGTCATCAGTATGCTTCAAATTATGATTAAATAAATACCCAATCTCTGAATATATACAGGTAGAAAACAGTCATGTTTTCATCCCTTATCTGTTCCACTAAAACCCAAAGGCTGGTAGTACCTGAGGGTTGAGTTATCTGGGGAGGGAAAAGCCAAGAGGCCTGTTTGCATTTTCTACCAATGAACTGTTGTATTTGCAATTTTTCCTCCTATGCTTTTCCTCTATGAATATTCCATTCACTCCAGCAAACATTATAGAGACTTCATTATTGAAAAACATTGTTCTTGGTGCCATGTATGTTATAAAACTAAGTCAGACATGGACCTTATCTTTCCCTCAAGATGTACTTTAAAACCCACATCTTCTGTGAGGCCTTTCATATTCCCTTATTTCCACTGCAAACCAAATGTGGCCACTCACACTTCTAAACCATGATACTCTAGCACTTTCATTCTAGAATTCTAAAATTCAACATGATCTGCTCAAGGCACTTAAATGTATGCAATTCAATAGAAAATTAAGAAACTTAAATGTTCTAGTCCCTGTGGCAAATACCACATTAGGAAAAATAATACGTAATTCCTGTCTTCCACGCGATACTAGTTCACTTGGGATGAAAAACATATAAGCAACTGATTATAATCCTATTGGATATATATCCCACAACCTAAGATAAATGACCTGGAAGGAGGCACAGAAATGTGGCACTCATTGGTCTTGTCTGCATACCATTCATCTCACTCCTATTCTTTAATAACAGATCTCCAAAATTGTTCAGAGCAGTGATGTGCCCAGGCCCAAGTGATGCGCTATAGTTTATTTGGGCCAATTATCATAATCCTGTTTCCTAGTTTCCCAGTTTTCATTTAAAGCCCAGTCTGGAGCACAAACATAATGTTTGGACATGCAGTAACCCTGATGTAAATTTGAGAGTTGTATCATTTATCTGAAATCAAACGTCCGTCAGCAAATGACTTAGGAGATCACCCCAAGAGTGATTTATTTCACCTTTCCTTAGTTGGCTGTCTGTCCCACCTCATTCCAGGAGAGGAGTGTCTTCTCAAAATTATGCAAATTCTTTCTTGATCTCTTTTGAAATCAAGACTCCAACCCTGTGTCTCAGAGAGTTAGCAGAATCATAGAGAAGTTGGCCTTTACACAATCAGAACACTGAACTAAGGTCAGCAGCTGCCTACCTTAGCCTTTTTGCTTTATCAGAAAAACAAACTCCTTTTGGTGTAAGTCATTACTGCTCAAGTACTCTGTTGATTGCAGCGGAACATTTTTCTTAACTCACACAACGTGCCTGAGTTGTGCTGTCTAAGGTAATGTGAGAAGCATCATGTTCGACGATTTTTTACCATCTGGGCTATCAATCATATCAGTATTTATATGTTTCAACTACCTTTTGAAACTGAAGGAGAAATGATGTTTCTTAACATTTCCTCACACTGCCTAGAATGGTTCTTTGTTTATAACAGATTTAAAATCTACACATCTTTCAGATTAGGAAAAGGAAAGGCAAGTAGCCCAGATTGCAAATAAATTCCTGTCCAGACTCCACAAAAATCAAAGTTACACTTTCTTTGACTTCTCCTCTATAATAAGTGAAAAATTTTGTCTGTATATTCAAGCTATGAGCCAACACTGATCCGGATATCTCAGAATTCTAGGGCTCCATTGCCTAGAAATGGCCAAAGCCAGTGGACAAGGAGAGCTATTAGCACTCAATATCTCACACCAGGCTAATTAAGAGTGGAAAATGGTGACTGCATTAAAAAATGCTGGGAGTGCAAGAGATTGTATTGAAGAATGGTGTGTTTCATATCTCTCTATAGTCATATAGTTTTGTCTCTTGGGCAAACTATGTTCTGAGAATATGGCACTTTGAGTTGAGCTTCATTGAAGTCTGCACCAGTCCTTCTGATAATTGGCAGGGAAGGGTGGAAGGGAGTAGTTGAAATAACTTGAAGAAGTTCTCATCAGTGGCAAGGCTATGCTTGGACATGCCCATTTGACATATGTCAGTGCCTTGTTCTAACATGAACTTCATGGGATCTGAGAGTGATAGACCAGAATTGGTCCCCAAATCAGTCCACAATGCTGCACAGACTAGATAGAGATAGTCTTAATTACCCAACCCAATCACACCTTTATATTGCTATTTTCCATTTGTTACTATCATGTGCATTCCATTATTTAATTTTTGGTAGGAATCTGGGGACCTTTTTTCTTCACCAACTTTGGCTACTGACTAGGCATATGGTTTGGGGTTTAAATCCCCTCAACCTTTAAAATTAAGTAACTCTGTCATGTAGGTATCCATTATTCCATTTGGTTAAAAAAATTCAGGCAACTTGGACATGCTTAGTCTGCAGAAATAAAGACTAGAGTAGACGTGGCAGCATTTTCACTTTATGTCAAGACTTCAAACTGAGACATTAGTCAGTGATAAAAGAGGAAAGAGAAAAACCTTCAAAATTATAAGGTGAGAACTAAATATGAAAAATGACTTAGAATGTTGCTAAGAACAATGATAACTACAGAAAATGCTTATATGGCAAACTCCATGATACCTATAAAACCAAGAACAATGTTCTTTTTGTGATAGCAATACATAATTATTAATGTTAATAGTAATCATAAGCAAATTGCCTACCATTTATGTTATACTTGTCTGCCAGATACTGGGTCCTATGTTTCATATACATATGTTTCTACTACAACTTTAAAATATATGTGTTATTATCATTGTTTTAAGATGACAAAATTTAGACAAACTGTCTCAGGACATCTAGATCGATGGATCGCAAATCCAAGAATATTGACCTTAGAACCCATAACTCTATGAAACTGGCTTTCAAATAAGAATGTAGGGGAATAATAGCACCCATTGTAAATGCTCTCAGAGTGTTTACAAACTCAGGTCTTTAGGCACCAAAGGTGACTGACTATCGAACATGATGGAATCTGCTACACAGGTCTCCCTTTGGGCTCTGGCAGACATTTCTAATTCCGTTGCCCCTTACTGCCCTATCATCTTTATTACCTCCTGTAAAAGAGTGAAAAACATTTGTAAAGAAGAACTAGTACAGGCCAAATCCCTTATTTTGAAAGCTCCAAAAAGGCAGGGACTTATTTTTTTTCCTTACTGGATTTCCCATGACTAGATCTGTAAGAGGCTCATACTACACATCCAAAGACTACAACACTGCATGAATGAATAAATGAATGACTCTGGCACAAGTTGTCCAGTCAGTACACCTGAGCAGTCTTATGGGTCCCCTCCTTGCTTTCATGTTGATGCTAGAGAAAGAAACCAGAGCCTTATTCCCCAATATAACACATTTTATATCTGTTTTACAAATGACAGGACAGGAGCTCTTGATAGCAAAGTAAAGACAGACATAGAAGTGAAAGTTTTACATTCATAAGTAAGGTAATGGCTGAAAATACAAAATAAGTTATAAGAGCAATGATACTTATGGAAAAATGTTTATATGGTCATTTTCATGGTGAATATAACACCAAAGACAATATTCTAAAAATGCTTAAGAGTATCAGACCCTATATGTCCTTTTGAAAGAAAGAAAATAAAATTTAGAAATTAAGAACATGGAGTTTGAAGTCACAATGTACATCCATATCCTTGGACCAGGTCATTCTGAATTGGCTGTATAATCACTGCCTCTTTTATTTTTATAATAAATATGTTGCTGTCTTGGTCTGTTTCTCTCTTCTCCATTGCTTAGTGGGTGGGTTTCTTCATATTTAAAAAAGAAATCATTTCATCATGCATATGTATCACGTGGATGGATTTACAGTCCATAATACTCAGTAATCTGTCACAGAAACAAATAACTGAGTACCACATATTCTCACTCATAAGCAGACCCTGAATAATAACCATAATACTATAAGAAAGGGATTGAAAGTAGTGGGATACTGTTGGGGGGAGGGCATATAGCATTATAAGGGTACCTGGTCTCAAACCAGGCAAAGTGGGGATCAAAGGGTGGCTGGAACTTGACCTGTATGATGACCATGTGTATACCTAATCCTGAATTGTTCATTATATCTTTAAAATACAAAAATTAATTAATCAATTTAAAAAATAAATAAATATTCTACAATAAAAGATCCTTTTTAATTTAATATACACTAATAAAGTGAGCATCCTGGATACCAAAGGAGATATTTTGGTTTCTTATTTGCTAGTGGAAATGTATGTGAATAAGTACTACAATTTTGTTCAAAACTTGCTTGATACCCTTTTAAACAGAGTGTTAATTTTTATGAAATTAATATGTAGAGTTTATAATGTCAAAATGTATATAATATGTATACATGCTTGCATATTTACATATCAGTAAATATAGACATATGTAAACACATTTATGTGTGTATATAAACATATGTATATATGCATATACAATCCTCTGTATCCCAATTCTCAGTCCACAGACCATTCTACCAGCAGGACAACCACTTTCAACTCTTGGAACTGTTTCTACAGGCATTTACTTCATGTGTGTAAGCAACGTACATATAATTGGTCTCAACTTATTGGCCTTAGACATTATGTCTCATCCTTTTGCATGGTAGATGAGAATTTTGGTTTTCAGACTCCTTCCTTCCCATTGCCATTACCTTGTTAAATTGTAACCTTAGCATTATATTTACCATCTTAATGATTATCTCTTAAGTCCCTGGCTCACGGGCTGTCTGCAAATTCGTGTAAGCCTTATACTTAGACGGTTTTGTTCTGATAATTAATTGCATGAAGTTACTAATTTTTTTAAAAAAATTTATTTGATAGATGTGGGGTCAATTCAGGGTTAGGCATACAAATGGTCATTGTACAAGTAAAGTATGGGCCTCATTTTGGTCCCCACTTCACCTGGTTTGAGACCAGTTACCCTTATTGATGAAGTGTTCCCCCCTCCCCTGGCAATTTCCCACTACTGCCAATCGCTTTCTTATAGTATTATGATAATTGTTCATGGTCCACTTATGAATGAGAACATGTGGTACTCAGTTCTTTGTTTCTGTGATAGATCACTGAATATTACAGACGCTAAATCCATCCAAGTTGCTGTGAAGTTCATAATTTTGTCCTTCCTTATGGCTGCATAAAATTCCATCATGTATATATGCCACATTTATTTAATCCAGTCTACTTTCAATGGGCAGCACGGTTGGTTCCATGTTTTTGCTATTGTGAATAGTGCTACAATAAACATGCATGCACAGTCGTCTTTTTTGTAAAATGATTTGAGTTCCTCCAGGTATATTCCCAGAAGGGGGGATTGCTGAGTCATATGGGAGGTCAATCTTTAGATATTTTAGGTATTGCCACACTGTTTTCCACAGAGGTTGTACTAGTTTAAACTCCCGAAAACAGCGTAGAAGTGTTCCTTTTTTTCCTATATCCTCTCCAGCATCTGTTGTTTTTGAGTTACTGATGATGGCCATCCTGATTGGAGTTAGGTGGTATCTCAGTAGAGTTTTAATTTGCATTTCTTTGATGTCTAGTGAGGCTGAACATTTTTTCATGTATCTGTTGGCTGCTCGTATGTCTTCTTTTGAGAAGTGTCTATTCATATTTTTTGCCCACCTTGTAATGGGACTGTTCATTTTGGGGTTTTTTTTTCTTTTCGGCTATATTTAAGTTACTTGTAGATGCTAGTTGTTAGGTCATTATCAGAAATATTGTTGGCAAATATTTTTTCCCATTCAGTGGCTGTCTCTCCACTGTCTTGATGGTTTCTTTTGCTTTGAAGAAGCTTTTCAGTGTGATGAGGTTTCACTTGTTCATCTTATCTCTTATGGCATGGACATCTGGGCTTTTGTTCAGGAATTGATTGCCAGTTCCAATTTCCATAAGGGTGTCTCCTGCGTTTTCTCAGGTTCTTATAGTTTGAGGTTTTAATTTAGGACTTTGATCCATTTAGAGTTGATTTTTGGGTATGGTGATAGGTAGAGGTCTACTTTTAATCTTCTGCATGTGGTTAGCCAGTTTTCCCAGCACCATTTACTGAATAAGTTCTCCTCATCCTGTGGTTGTTAGTGGAGGCTTCATTGAAGATGAGTTGGTTGAGAAATTGAGGTTTTACTTCCAGAATCTCTATCCTGTTCCATTGGACTATATGTCTGTACTTGCACCAATACCAGACTGTTTTGATTATTGTAGCTTTTTAATAAAGTTTACATTCTGGAAGTGTGATACCTCCCATGTTGTTTCTTTTGCTGAGGATTGTTTTGGCTTCATGGTTGTTTATGTTTCTGTATGAATTTCTGTATTGTTGTTTCCAGGTCTGAGAAGAATGATGCTAGTAATTTAATGGGTACTTTGTTAAATCTATAGATTGCCTTGGGTAGAATGGACATATTAACAATGTTTATTCTTCCAATCCATGAGCATGGAATACTTTTCTCTATTTGTTTGTGTCATCTTTGATTTCGTTGAGCAATGTTTTGTAGTTTTTGTTGTAAAGCTTTTACTTCTCTGGTTAGAAGATGCTGAGGTACTTCTTTTGTGTGTGTGTATGTGGCTATTGTGAACGGGATTGTGCTTTTTATTGGTTCTCTGCTTGTTTGTTGTTGATGTATAAGAATGTGACTGTCTTTAGCACAATGATTTTGTACCCTGAGACTTTGTCAAAGTCCTTTATCAGTGCAAGAAGGTTTTTGACAGATTCTTTTGAATTTTCAAGATATAGAAACATATTGTTAGCAAAGAGGGATCGCTTCACATCCTCTTTTCCTATTTGGATACCCCTGATTCTGATTTCCTTCTCTTTTCTGATTGCTCTAGCTAGGACTTCCAACACTATGTTGAACAAGAGGAGTGAAAATGGGCAGCCTTGTCTTGTTCCAGTTTTCAGGGGAAATGCTTCCAACTTCCATCCATTTAGCAATATGTTGGCTGTGGGTTTATTATAGATGGCTCTTACTATTTTGTGGTATGTTCCTTCTATGCCTGGGTGTTCAAGGGCTTTTATCAAGAAGGGATGCTGGATATTATTGAAAGTTTTTTCTGTGCCTAATTATATAATAATGTGACTGCTATTTTTACATGTGTTGATATATTTATTTACATTTATGGTCTTGCAGATGTTGAACCAGCCCTGCATCCCAGGAATGAAGCCTACTTAGTCATGGTAGATGATTTCTGTGATGTGCTGTTGGATCCAATTTACTAGAATATTGTTGAGTATTTCTATATCTATACTCATCAAGGATATTGGCCTATAGCTCTCTTTCTTTATTGGATCTTTACCTGATTTGGGTTTCAGTGTGATGTTAGCTTCATACAATGATTAGGGGAGAGTTTTGTCTTTCTTGACTGCTTGGAACACTTTCAATAGGATTGGTTTCAGCTCTTCCTTGTATGTTTTGTAGAATTCTGCTGGAAAGCTATCTGGTCCAGGGCTTTTGTGTGTGTGTGGGGGGTAGTTTTCTTATGACAGAGTCAATTTCCTAGGTTGCTATAGGTCTATTCAATGTGTCAATTTCTTCTTGTTTCAATCTTGGGAGGTTATGTGATGTTAGAAAGTCCTCAATTTCATTTAGGTTTTTGAGTTTGTATCCATACAGGTAAACATAGTAATTCCTGATAATCTTTTGTATTTCTTCAGGGTCCATTGTGATTTGATTTTTTGCATATGTGATTGTGTTTACGGGGGCTTTTTCTTGGTCAATCTGGCTGAGGGACTGCCAATCTTATTTATCCTTTCCAAGAACAAATTTTCTGTTTCATTGATTTTTTTTCCTATGATATTTTTGTTTTGTATGTTTTATATTTGGGCTTTTATCTTGATGATCTGGATTCTTCTGCTGAAGTTTGGGTTTCGGTGGTCTTGTCTTTCCAACTACCTTAGGTGACTTGTTAGGCTGTTAACTTGTGATCTTTCCATTTCCTTGATGTGTATTCATAAATAAATGAATTCCCCTCTCAGTACTGATTTCATGGCATCCCAGAGGTTTTGGTAATATGTCTTTTTATTTTCATTTGTTTCCAGAAATCTTTTAATTTCTGCTTTGATTTCCATGTTGAACCAGGAGTTGTTCAGCATCATGCTGTTTAGTGTCCATGTCTTTGTGGGTCTTGGGATAGATTTGTTGGTGTTGACATATATTTTTTTATTCCACTGTGGTCTGAGAGGTACATGGCAGTATTTCAATCTCATGGAATTTGTTTATGCTTGATTTATGTCCGAGGATGTGGTTGATCTTGGAGTATGTTTCATGTGGTGATGAGTAGAATGTATATTCCATGGTTGCTGGGTAGAGTGTTCTGTAGGTATCTATTAAGTCAATTTGGTCAAGCGTCAAATTGCATTTCCAGATCTCCTTGTTGATTTTTTGCCTCAATGATCTATCTAGGGTTGTTAGCGGGGTATTTAAGTCCCCAGCTATGATAGTGTTAGAGTCAATGTCTTTTTTAGTTGATCTAGAAGCTGCTTTATAAAGGTTGGTGCCCCTATGTTGAATGTATATAAGTTTAGAATAGATATTTCTTGTTGATGGATTAAACCTTTTATCATTATGTATTGGTCTTCTATATATTTTTTTTAATTTTTAATAACTTTAAAGATATTTTGTCTGATATTAAGATCACAACTCCTGTTTTATTTTGTGTTCCATTTATCTGAAAATTTATTTTCCATCCTCTTAGTTTGAGGCTGTGAGTATCACTCTGGTGAGATGAGTCTCCTGGAAACAGCATATTGTTGCATCATTTTTGTTTTAACCCAGTTTGTCATTCTATGTCTCTTTAGTGGTGCATTTAGTCCATTTACATTCAGGGTAATTATTGAGATAGGAGAGTTTATCCCTGTCATGAGGTTTAGGGTTTGCTTTTGTTGTTTGTTGGTTGGTTGGTTTTCTTCTGATTTAGGGGTTGATATATGTGTGTGTTTTCAATCTTTTCCCTGCATTCTTGGGAAAAGTGTGGTTGTTCTCCGTTCTCTTTCTTCCATGCTTCATACTTACTTAAGCTTTTCTTGTAGGGCTGGTCTGAGGGCAGCATAAACTCTTAGGGATTGAATGTGAAGAGCTGAGTAGGAAATTCTTGATTGAAATTGTTTATCTTTGAGGACACTGAAGACTGGACTCCAGTCTTTTCTAGTCTGTAGTGTCTCTGTAGCTAAGTCTGCTGCTATACTAATTGGTCTTCCCTGGTAAATAGTCTGGTCTTTCTCTCTTGATACCCTTAGGATTTTTTCTTTTATACCTATTGTGCAAGTGGATTACTGTGTGCCTAGTAGTTGGTCTGCTCATTTGATGTCTTGCAGGGGTTCTCTGAATCTCTTGTGTTTGAATGGTCATGTCTCTGATGAGATGAGGGAAGTTTTCTTGCAAAGTTTCATGGAGTATTTGTTCTAGAGTGGTCTCTGTTTCTCTGTGTGCCTCAGGAATGCCATTTAATCTTAGCCTTGGCCTCTTTTTTTTTTTTTTTTTTGAGTTGGAGTCTCACTCTGTCGCCCAGACTGGAGTGCAGTGGCCGCTCCCGGCCACCGCAGCCTCGACCTGCTGGGCTCTGGCGATCCTTCCGCCTCAGCCTTCCAAGGAGCTGGAACTACAGGCGCGC
>CAUYQG010214595.1:0-28008 GCA_963574415.1 Tarsius wallacei | reverse complement strand
TTTCTTATAATTGTTCAAGGTCCGCTTATGAGTGAGAACATATGGTACTCTGTTCTTTGTTTCTGTGATAGATCACTGAGTATGATCGACTCCAAATCCTTCCAAGTTGCTGCGAAGTCCATATATTTGTCCTTCTTTATGGCTGCATAATATTCCATTGTGTATATATGTACATTTTCTTTATCCATTCCAGCTTCGATGGGCAACATGGTTGGTTCCATGTTTTTGCTATTGTGAATAGAGCTGCAAAAAACATACGTGTGCAGGTATCTTTTTTGTAGAATGATTGAGGTTCCTCTGGGTATATTTCCAATAGGGGAATTGCTGGGTCATGTGGAAGGTCAATTTCTAGTTCTTTCAGAAATCACCACACTGTTTTCCAAAGAGGTTGCATTCCCACCAGCAGTGTAGAAGTGTTCCTTTTTCTCCACATCCTCACCAGCATCTGTTGTTGTTTGTTTTATTAACAACAACAGGGGTTAGGTGGTATCTCAATGTGGTTTTGATTTGCATTTCTCTGATGATAAGTGAGGCTGAGCACTTTTTCATATGTCTGTTGGCTGCCTACATATCTTCTTTTGAGAAGTATCTATTCATGTCTTTTGCCCACTTTTTAAAGGGGCTATTTTTTTCCGTTTGGCGCATTTGAGTTCCTTGTAGATCCTAGATGTTAGGCCTTTATCAGAAAAACAGTTGGCAAATATTTTTTCCCATTCTGTGGGCTATCTCCCTGTTCAAATCATTCTACAAAAAAGATGCCTGCACACGTAGGTTTATTGCAGCTCTATTCACAATAGCAAAAACATGGAACCAACCATGTTGCCCATCGAAGCTGGAATGGATAAAAAAAATGTGGTACGTATACACGATGGAATATTATGCAGCCATAAAGAAGGACAAATACATGGACTTTGCAGCAACTTGGATGGATTTGGAATCAATCGTACTCAGTGATTTATTATGGAAACAAAGAACAGAGTTCCATATGTTCTCACTCATAAACGGAACTTGAACAATTATAATGCTATAAGAAAGTGATTGGCAGTACTGGGAAACTGTCAAGGGGTGGGATTGGCAGTTGAGGGAAACTGCTAGGGGAGAGAGGGGCATTCCTCATCAACAAAGGTACCTGCATGATCAATGTTTATATACCCAACCCTGAAATGTACCCCACATCTTTATAATAAAAAATTTTTTTAAAGAAGTAAAAAAAAAAAGAAAAAATTAAAAGAAAAGAAAATGCACCATCAGCTCTTAGTCTCCAGCTTGCCAACTATAGATGTGGCAACTTCTTAGCCTCTAAAACCATGTGAGCTAATCCTTATAATAAAACAAATATATGTATTATAAACCAGTGTCTTATAATAAATATATGCAAGGGGAGGATGCAAAAAACCCTGAAAATTTATAAAAATTTGTGTATTTTTTTCTTACCAGTTTAAATTTCAGTCACCTTCAAAGTACTCTCCATTTGATGCAACACACCTTTCGAGATACTTTTTCCACTGCCCAAAATAGTTTTTGAACTCTTTAACTTTGATACCTTTTAGTGCTTCTGCCGTTTTTTGTTTCACCTCTTTTACATCAGCAAAACATTTCCCTTTGAGGACTATTTTCATCCAGAGAAACAAAAAAAAAATCACTCAGGGCAAGATTGTGTGAATAGAAAAGGTGAGGAATGGGAGTCAAAAACTGCTGAACATTCATTGTGGTGTGGGCAGGTGCACTCGTGAATCATCCATCATGAAATAGCAAACACATTGAAAGAATCTCCAAAAAAATTAACTGAAGCAGAACATAGCCTCGCAACAACGCTAGCTGGTACACTGATGCTGGTGGGTTGCTAGAACACTTATCTAGTGAAGGAAGCCTGTACTGCAAGGGACTCACTCTCCAAAAAATAATTCCAGGTTTCTTTCATTCCTCTTCATATACACACACACACACGCACGCACGCACGCACACACACATCCTATTGGTTTTGTTTTTCTGAAAAACCCTAATATACCTGTCTATATGTTTGTATAGTTATCTCCTTAGGAAAAATTCACAGGAGAGAGGCTGCCAAGCAAAAGCATAGGTACTTTCTAAGTGTTCATACATACTGCCGACTTTCCATTCAGAAATGCTGTGTTCATTAACTTCCCAAACAGCTCTGCCTCTCAGTGGTGTTTCACTGTGTTGCCAGCGTTTCACGTGTTCAGTGCTACAAGCCATCTTGTTTGGTTTTTTTTTCTTTTGTGATCTGTGCTTATATTCCTCATCTATTTTTATTTAGTTGGTGTCTTAGGTCAGGTTGTCTAGGAAAGAGAACCCGAAACAGAGATGTGCATGCAGGAGACTGAGGGCTCTCAGAACAGTGCCTGGAGGAAGGGAGGGCAGCGGGCAGGGCAGAAGCCAAGGCAGAAGCACAGCTGCAATGCAGCTGCAGCAGGCCCTCAGTCCATAGCAGGATGCCCTGGAGCTGGGACAGTCCTACAGAAACGGCCACTGGATGCAGGCTCCCACTTAGAGGAGGCTTCAATCTTTGTGGAGGCAGCGTTCTTCAGCAGACAGCAATCCCTGGAAAGGGACTACACTGTGAGCCCTCAGCAGCAACACCTGTGGGCTGGGGAATAAGGAATTCATCAAGAAGGGGATGTGGGTAAGGACTATAGCAGCCTCCACAATTAGGGTGTTAGTATTTTGCATATGGCTTGAAAGAGATCTTTACATGTTAATGGTTTTCATCTTCTGTCTAATTTTCCTAATTCGGCTTTATTTAAAATTTTATTATGACATTTCCATTCTAAAGAGTTTTTTTTCCATTATTTTTAGGTAGTCAGTTCTATCAAATTTTCCTTTAAGGTTTCTGACTATAAGATCTTGGTTCAGGAAATCTCCTCCATTCTAAGATTACAAAATTATTATCCTTCGCTTCCTTCTACTATTTTATGACTTTGTTATTTTATATTTAATTAATCTGATAAAGATCTAAATTTGTTACTATTGTAGTTTTTGTTGCTAGTGTTTTGCCAAATAAGTAATACACTGTGCTAATGCACTGATTTATAAGCCCTTGCTATGCTGATTTAAATGCCGGTTTTATTATTTTAGAGATCTTTCTGCATACACACATCCGTTTCTGGATGCATGTTTCTGCTCCATTTCTCCCCATTGATGGGTCTCCCCTGAGGTTAGGTCAAGGCTATTCTGAATCACTGAAACATTGTGATATACTTTAATAGCTACAGCAATTACCAATTACCATCTTCTTTTCCAGAATTTTCTTGGCTTTCCTTGTATGTTTCACTTCCAGATAAACTTCAGAATCTTTTGGCCAAGTTCTGAAAAGAAATCATGTTGGGTTATTGACTAGAGTTGTACTGACATCTGAACAACACTGAATGCGCTCATCCTGGAGATTGTGCTATAGTTTTATGATTTAAATGCTATTTTTTACTATTTTTTTATTAGGTTTATACCATGTCTGTTAAAGGGATTTGGAAATTTTATTCCTTTATGCAAGTTTCTGGAACAGTTTCAGTGGAATAATTATCTATCTGTTCCTTAAGTCATATACTCAAAGTTTTAGTTATTATTCCTCAAATAGTCTGTTATTGCAGTGCTGATTTTCTCTGCGATATCACGAGTTGTTTCTAAAAGTATTTTTTGAATATCCAACATGTGCCAGCTCACCTTTTTGCCATTTATTTCTGGTTTTGTTCTATTCAAGAGACTTTTGAATACTGCATGTGAGCCCATGTCTACAATCCTGTAATTGTGTGTGTATGCTGCACATCTTTTGTGTGCCCCTTTCGTGATCCCCACTGTGTGTATGTGGCTTCTAATCTTTGTGTTCATCTTCTGCATATCTCTATAATTCTCATTTTCCTCTGGGAGGATTTTTATGCTGTGTTCTAATAACCACATGGCAATTACCAGCCAATTATTTGCCCATGCAAGTTGCTACAACACGAACCTGTTCATTGTTGCTTCTGTGCCATTTTTACTTTTGGTAACTATGTTTTTCATTCTAAATCCATCGATTTCTTGTCACAGATTGTTCTTTTTCATGAATTTGCATATTTTATTAAGAATCCAAATCCAGATTTTTTTTTTGAGTCAGGGTCTCATTCTGTCACCCAAACTAGCATGCAGTGGCATGATCATGACTCACTGCAGCCTCAACCTCCTGAGCTCAGGTGGTCCTTCTGCCTCAACCTCCTGAGTAGCTAAGACTACAGGGGCATGCCATCCCTCCCAGCTGTTTTTCTTTTTTTAATTATTATTTTCTGTGGAGACAAGATCTCACTATGCTGCCCAAGCTGGTCTTGAACTCCTGGGTTCAAGCAATCCTCCTGCCTCCTGCTGAGATTACAGGCATGAGGCACCATGCCCAGACCAAATCCAGACTCAAATGATTTCTCCTTCTATTTGGAGTCAGTTTGTTTCTTGGAGGAACATTTGCTCTGATTCCAAATCAAGCGTGTGGTGATTTTTTGTTTTTTGTGGTCCTTTTATTTTGCTTGTTTTTTAGAATTTTTTTCTTTTTTTGTGGGGGGGGGTCTGTTAATCCTTACAAAAGAAGGTCTGTATATCATTGGGAGAAGTTTGTCGGTGTCTGCTGGTTCCCAGTTAGAATCTCTTAAGCTAAGATCAAAGAATGGAAAAGTTGAGATTCTTAGGCACTTCCTCTCCCAGGTGAGTTTCCAGAAGTGTGTAGAGGAACTGGGGACGGATTTAGAATTGGAGACAGAGGTGACAGGAGGTTCCAGTTCAGTGCTAAGTGGTTTACTCCCTTTGTTTCTCGGGGCAGTGCTTGTCATGGCTCAGTGACCAGGCTGCCAGTGTAAGAGCAGCCTATCGCTGCCCCCACATGTGATTCCCATGGTCAGCTCTCCCACCAAGGCAAAGGTGAGCATGGCAGACCACCCTGAACTCTGTCAATGAAGCTCCTGCCTGGCTCTACCCTCCTCAGAATCCATGTGTCTTCCATTTCATAGAATTCAAGGTTTCTTGCCTCTTTGTTGAGGACAGTAAGCAGACACTGTGTAAAAGCATTCTGTTCTTTCCTATAGAAAGTGATTTTAGAGATCTGCTCTTTCTCTAAGTCCTCCAAATAACTTGTTACTTTCCTTGAGCTGCAGAGCCATTTCAAGGGAAATTATTTTTAATGTGTGCTCGTATTTGAAAGAGGAAATATGTGTATACAAGCCTGGCATCTGCCAGCAGACACAGGATGTGAATTGTCCTGGGTCACAGCCCCCTCCTTCCCCTTGGAGAGGCCAGCTGCCCCCCTTCTGAGGATTGTCTGGGGAGCTGATAAACAGAGTGCTCTTAGCCCAATTTTCTCTTCAGATCAGTCACTATTCAGATGGAGCTGGATCACAGATCTTAATAAGGCAATGATGCCTTCATTGACCACCACTTTCTATGATTAGAGAATCAGAAGCAGTCTGTAGAGATTTATAAGGTTCTGTGCTGAATAAAATCTACCTTTCACATCATGTACCACTCCCACTGCTATGGTCTGAATGTTCATGTCCCCAAAAAATGTATACGTTGGAGCCTGATGTGATACTGTTAGAAGGTAGGGCCTTTGGGAGGTGATTAAGCTATGAGTTGGAGCCCTCAAGAACTAGATTAGTGTCCTTTTAGAAGAGGCTCCAGAGAGCTGCCTTGCCACTCCCAACATGTGAGAGTACAGTCAGAAGGTGCCACTATGACCCAGGGAACAGGCCCCTCACCAGACATTAAATCTGCCAGCTCTGTGATCTTGGACTTCCTAGTCTCCAGAACTGTGAGAAATAAATTTGTTGTTTGTAAGTCGCCCAGTCTGTGGTGTTTGGTAAGAGCTGCCTTAATGGACTAAGACACTCTTCTCCTCTCACTTTCTCTTTTTCAAAATAAAAATAATAAACATTCTATGATTATAGGACTTACTAAATGTAAAACACCATGCTAGGAACTCTGTATGCATTAGTCCATTTAATCTTCATGGCAACTTTTTGGAGATAAGTGCTCTTATTATCAATCCCGTTTTGTAGAGGAAAAACTGGGCTCAGAAGGGCTTAGTTACTTCTCAGAGCCCACACTCCTTATAACTGGTAAACATGGACTTCAAACCTAATTGTCATTCATCAACTTATGAAAAAAATTAAGTCCCTAGGTCTCCAGGTGACATGAATTGGACTCCCTGTGGCAAATAGGACCCCAAAAAATTTTAAAAACTGGATTCTACAGTTTGGCACGATAAGAGGTCAGTTATTCCTCAACACTACCCTATCTCATTAACTGACTCAAGACTTTCTTTCTTACAGTTAAACAGAAAACAGTTTCTGAAAAACTATGTCAGGAAGATTCTCCCCCAAACTTGACAGACCACCTGACATTATGGCCAACCTCCCCTCCTTATTGCAGTTTCATCATGACAACTGAGAAGCCTTACAAAGCCTGATATTCTAATAGCTAACCACTGATCACAGATTGGTTCTAGGTCCACAGAAGCTATGTACAAGCTGCCTTTGTATCCTGTGTTTCACTTTCTGACATAAAGAATTTCACTTTATTTTAATGTTAAGTCTCCACCACAAAGTGAGCATGGGTCATATGTAACATATATGTTTGCTCTCCACACATGAATATCCATAGCTCCTCTTATAGTCTATTAAATATGAATGTTTGGCTGACCCAATCAAACGGAAGTTCCTACCCATCCTCCATCTTCCTTGAAGCGCTTGTTTTCAGTTTCAGCAGAAAGCTGTTTCCCAACCTGCAGATTGTAACTTTTTGCAAGAAATAAAACTCTCCTTTTCTGCTTTTTAAAGACCTTGTGGTTTTAAAATGACAAATCCTTTTTGAATGGGCTCCATAATCTGGGACTCATGCTGCCCTTTGCCCCACTGTGTCAAGGGCTAGGCATTATTGTCATGGGATGGATTAGAAAGACAGGACTGTGGGAGAGCTCTACTCCGTGCCTATTATATGGCTATGAGGTTTGGGATGCCCTTTTCCACTCTTTTAGCTGTTCTCGTCCTTTTAAACTCTCTTACTTAAGCCAGGGCCACCACCTGTGACAGTGATGACTAACATGAGTTCCCACTATACACAGTATTTCCACCTCCAGTATCTTTCTCTGTCTCACAACCCAGTGGGTACATAGAACAGGGAAGATGGATCTCAGATGTCTTGGGTGGAGAACTGAGATCCATTCCTGTCTGACCCCAAATCCTATACTTGATTTCTGTTATTGGCCATTATAAGGGAAGCCCCACTAGGAGCTAATAAGAAGGAAGCAGGAAGTGTCCCCTGGAAACCACAAGAAGAGGTAGCACAATGATAGTCAACTCTGGCCTCATCCCTTGGTTACAATGCCTCTAGCAGAGCAGCAAATGTACCGGAAGCCCCAACCTAGGCCTCTTCCCGTGGGGACCCTGTTGCCATAAAGAGGACCCAGCCATAATGGCAGAAAAGATGTGTGATATCTCAACATTTTTAAAAGACTTCCACAGCTTGTGTAAAAAAGCTAAACTGCATCACAGAGTCCAAACAGTTAAGAATTATCTTCTTTAGGGCTTTGTTCTCATAAATCCATGCATACCAAAGATAGAACATCTGCCACTTTCTTGGGAGATGTATTTGTTTATAGATATCTGGCCACACACAGCAAAATCCTGTTCACTCCAAAACTGAATCCATTAAATGTGCTTAGCTGCTGAGTCCCCTGTAAAAACACCAAGGGATTTGTGGACTGGCAGTAAGTGGTTGGCAGATGTATTTGAAGCTTATGACAAGGCTGAGAATGAGAAGGGGGAGGGGGCTGTGGGAGAAGGTCATTTCAAGTGACACCTCCACTGGTTGAGACTTTGGATGTGAGTGTTCCCTTCCAACATTAGAACATAATTTGGAAAACTGTACAATTTACCTGTGGGTTTTCTCTCAGAAATCACAAAGGCCAAAGATGGAGGGGTGGCTTAGACTCCCAGTTCCTCACACTTCTAGTGGTTAAGTTCTGGACACTCCTCTGTACAATGAGAAAGCCCTGCAGAGCTCTTCTTACTTGTCTCAAGTTTGAGATTATTTGCTTCCTTTTACTTTTGCTAGCCCTGTTCTTTTTTCTTACAGGATATGAAGTGAATTACTTTTTTTTTTCAGCTCCTTTTGAGGGAAGTGACACAAGGTAACAAGAAACAGTTACATGGACATCATGCAAATTTCACCAACATTTTGGGAGTGGGCCTCATGAAGCCTGATCACTTTCTGTCTCCCTTTTCATTTCTGATGGAAAATGCTTTTCGATGTTTGTTTGTTTGTTTAGTTTTTGACTCCTTGAGCCTTCTCCCTCCCTTAGACCACTTCCTTCAGGAAGGCTCATCCATTGGTTTCCATGTTTCTGGCAGAAAAGACCACCATGATGCATCCCAAAACTCTTTTCTTGGTGCATGAAATTCATTTGTGGATAAAAGTCTGGAATCAGGGAATGTGGAAATGTCTACTGGTTCTTAAAGAACTAAATACACAGAATATCCATTTGGTCTCTGAAAAGTAGACAGTAGAATAATCAGAGTATCAGTCAGCATAGACTAAGTTATGTTGTAGTAACAAACAACTCCCAAATATCAGTGGCTTAAATAACAAAAATTTATATCTTGCTTATGCTACATGTCCATTTCAGGTCATCCAAGGGGCTCTTCTCCTCACAGAATCCAGCCTGATTGAGCAGTCACTATTTCAGAAATGTCAGTCACTATGCTAGAAGGCAAAGCACTGAGGAGACTCTCACATTGGTAATCAAAGCTCTGGCCTGGAGGTGAAGCATTATTTTTACTTTTCATTCATTCTCCAAAAGTAATCACATGGTTCTACCACCTACAAGGGGACTGAGAAGGGCAATTATATCATATGCCTGGAAAGATGAAAAAGAAGAAAATGTGGCAAACAGAATTAATGATGGCTATGCCCAGCTACATCTGCCTCCTACAGTCATTAGTATCCAGTCTCAGAACAGTGAGACACTGCATCGAAGAAGGTTATGATGATGTTCCAGGGGAGCTATGGTCCTTTTAGAAGATCTGGGAGGAGATAATTATCATCTACTTTAGACAAAGACCTCTAAGAGTCACTTTGTAATTTTAGCTTTTTTTTTTTTTCATTTGCAAACTAATTTTTCTACCTTGGGCTAGACTCACCATAGAGAATTAGCTATAAGGACTGGCACAAATTTTGCAGATAAAAAAACAAATTAAGTTTGAATTATATCTTGATAAAATCACTAATAAATCATAGGCAGAATTCAGTTGATTATTTCCTTCTTTGGCAAGGAGGTCAGTGCTCTTCCAGGAGTCAGGCTATGTGATAGGGGCAGGTTGTATTCACTGGCAGGCAACAGACAGTAACTTTAGAATTTTCCAACTTCTTTTCAATTAGTGGATGAGCCAGATGACAGACCTCCAGAATCTCTTTTGTTCTGAAATGCTGTAAATGTAAATTCTTAAGGAAAAATAATTTTCACTGCCACCATTGCTAAAAATAATCCCATCTTCTCAGCCAGTGCCTCATTCTCCTTGAGCCCATTCTCTTAGTGTTGAGGTTACTTGGATCAAACCCTGGAACCTATTTTCTCACTCAGTCTCCTTCTTCTGGGCAGGCTTCTCCCATTCTGCGTGTGCACACAACCTCTAGAAGATGATCCCTTCAGCGCTCCCAATAGACATATCGAGACACTTTCCCTGTGTCTCCATTTGGGTTTCTCACAGACAAATGAAAATATGCCAAATTGGCAATCTCTTCCACCCCACCCCGGTCCTTCTTGAAGGTCATCCACCTCAGTAAACTAGTGTCTGTACTCAAGACCAAGAAGTTGTTCTGGACACCTCTTTCTTCTCTCTCATTGTATCCAATCCTTTCATCCAATCATTCTATATTTTTCTTCCTCTAAAAGGGCTCAAACCATTCCATCCTCTCCACCACCTCCACCACTCCAGGCCAAGCCATCGTTATCAATTTTCTGGACTCCTGCAATCATTCCCTTGCTGGTCTTTGTGCCGTTATTCCCATCCTTCCCTGATTCTTCTGGATCCAGTTATTGAAGCAACTAAAGAATGAATTGGATCATATCGCTAACATAAACTCTTTGGTGGCATCCTTTTAAATTTAGAATAGCGTCCAAAGTTCCACGAGATCATTGTCATCTGCCCTTACACACACCTTTCATCGTAACCTCTGCCACCCTCCTCCTTGTCCATGATTCAGACTCACTGCTCTTACTGCTTGAAATGAGATCATTTCTCCTGACTCCACTCTTGTCCCATCATGCTCACTCAGCCTGGCATGTGTTTCATCCACACCTTTGTCTGGCCTGTGCCCTTCTCTTCCTTCAGATGTCCACATGGTCATTTCCTCATGGAGACTTTCCCTGACCACTCATCATGATCTATGTCCCCTTTAAATTGTTCCTTTCATATACACTTTCAGTTATAAGATGAATAAGTCCTTGAGACCTAATGTAAAGTATGGTGACTATAGTTAATAATAATGTATTATAAGCCGGGCTCGGTGGCTCAGCCTGTAATCCCTTGCTTGGGGAGGCTGAGGTGAGTGGATTGCCTTAGCCCGCGGGTTCAAGACCCGCCTGGGCAACTTGGTGAGACCTCATCTCTACAATAAATTAAAAAAAAAATTAGCCGGGCGTGGTAGCGTGCGCCTGTAGTTCCAGCTCCTTGGAAGGCGGAGGCGGAAGGATCGCCGGAGCCCAGCAGGTCGAGGCTGCGGTGGCCGGGAGCGGCCACTGCACTCCAGTCTGGGTGACAGAGTGAGACTCCAACTCAAAAAAAAAAATAATGTATTATATACTTGAAATTTTCTGAAAGTGTATCTTAAGTATGCTTGACATACACACACACAAACACACACACACACACACACACACACACAAAAAAAACTATGTGAGGTGATAGACATGTTAATTAGCTTGGTTACTGTAATTATTTTACAGTGTGTATGGGGGGACCCCCAAAAAAACAGAATTATTTTTTGGAGGGTGGGTCCCTTATAGTACAGGATTCCCCCACTATGTAAGTGTTCTAAGAACCCAGCTAGTGTTTTTGTGAGAGGCTGTGTTCAGCTTCAGTGAGATTTTTTTTTGGAGAGTCTTTAAAAGTGTTTGCCCATTTCGTGGTGCGCGATTTACAAGCACACTGCCCACAGCCTGCTGAGTGTTCAGCAATTTTTGACCAAAAATGGCATGACCCTCCCTATACACTCAATCTCACCCTGAGCAACTTTTTGTTTTCCCAGATGAAAAAAGTCCTCAAAGGGAAATGTTTTGCTAATGTGGAAGAGGTGAAACAAAAAACAGCAGAAGCACTAAAAGGCATCAACATTGATGAGATCAAAAACTGTTTTGAGCAGTGGAAAAAGTATGTTGATAGATGTATTGCATCAAACAGAGAGTACTTTGAAGGTGACTGAAGTTTAAACATGTAAGAATAAATACACAATTTTTAATTAATAAATTATGGGATTTGATCAATCCCCCCTCGTATGTATATAAAATGATCACATTGTACACTTCAAATGATACAAGTTTTGTCAATTATACCTTAATAAAGATGGGACATAAATTTAAAAATAAAAAATAAGTTGCTCCTTTCACTTTCCCCACATCATTTATCATATATTGAATTATATATTTGTTTGCATTAGAAATATGCTTTCCCTACTATGTTGTAAGTTCCACAAAGGCAGAGGCTATGACTGTTTTGTTCTTCACTCTGCCCAGCCCTTTTTCCCAAAAACTAACTGTCTTTGGTACATAATAAGTATCAATAAATATCTGGAATTTTATAACAACAATAATGTCTAAGCTAATTCAAATTGTTACCAAAATAATGCAAAATGACACACTCACAAAGCTGGGTATTACAACACTACTTGTAATAGAAAAATATGGAAATGACACCAATATCCATCAATGGGAGACAAAATGAGTAGACTATGATACATCCACACAATTGAGGACTGTACTGCTGCTAAAGGAATGAGAAAGATTGTTATGTATTAAAAACGAAAGGCAAGGTGCTGAATAGTCAGTGTAGTATAATACTTTTTGTCTAAGACAGGGGGCAGTATAAATATGTGTATGCCTGGGTTTTTTTTAAGTAATAAAGAAAACAAAACTTAACTTTTTAAAAAATTAAGAAAATGTTTCCTGTGAGGGAAAAAGAAACTCGAAAACAAGAGACAGAAACAGAGACTAGACTGCTCTAAATACACCTCGCTTTATAGGTTTGACTTTGGAATCATATAGACATGTTATATAGTTACAATATAAAATTTAACCAAAATGGGAAAAAATTACAAATCAAAAGAAAAGAAATGAACCTAATTATATATCAGGTTAGTGATTAACCACATAGAAGATTATTCTAAGTAAGTTGAAAACACAGAAATGGAACAGTTCAGCCCTACAGGACTATATCTTAAGAGAATACAAAGAAATTTTAAACAGTATGCATTGGTTTTATTTTTCATTAATAAAAAGTGATATGTTGATATTGTTGTTTTGAAAGTATGCATACATGCACACATTATTATTTTATTATTTTCATTATTAAGAATCAAGAACTTTTAGTGTAAAAGTAAAGAAAATTAACAGAAAATCAAAGAAGTTAAATAAAATCCCTGTAACCTTGAATTTGATTTAGAAATATAAGTATGAACTCATAATGTATTTCTCTTTTTCAAATGAAAAGAAATGTATATGTTCTATCTCAGGATAAATATAAATTTCCTTAATTTCCAAGAAAAATACCAAGAAGAAATGAAAACCAAGTAGTAATGAGTGCTCCATAGCACCAGACTTTAGATTCTAAATATTTTTCCTAAGAGTCCATCGGGGGAAAAAAAAGTCCGATTCTAGATCTCATCAGAAATTTCATTGAGATGATTCTAGAATATTTTCTCACACCAGGAAACAAGAAAACTAACCAAGACTATCAGGGTAATGTCAAAAGGCTAATCTGAAGGACTCTCACTGATCAAGGATGGACAATTTAACATCAAAAAGAACAATGATTACAATGAGTCAAGCTATATCAAAGAAGTTAAAAATTCCTGAGTCCATACTGATAGTAAAAAAAAAAAAAGCCACATCGGTCACATTGGAGATTGCTCGAACGTCAAATCATTATTCTGAAAACTGATTCAAAATTGAATCAAAAAGAATAGAGTATATGAAAGAGAATCCCCAAAAATGAAATCATATTTTGGAGGGCGGGCCCCTTGCAGAACAGGCTTCACCACTAGGTAAGTGTTCTAGAAACCCATAGGCATCAGTGTACCAGCTAGTGTTGTTGTAAGAGGCTGCATTCAGTT
This sequence comes from Tarsius wallacei, assembly GCA_963574415.1. Taxonomy (NCBI): domain Eukaryota; kingdom Metazoa; phylum Chordata; class Mammalia; order Primates; family Tarsiidae; genus Tarsius; species Tarsius wallacei. The sequence continues at coordinate 14,652 of CAUYQG010214595.1, read as the reverse complement.
TCAGTAAATTGTTTTTTGGAGATTCTTTCAACGTGTTTGCACATTTCACGATGGGTAATTTACAAGCGCACCTGTCCACATTGCACTGAGTGCTCAGCAGTTTTTGACCAAAAACAGCATGACCCCTTGCCCCACCTCCCTATTCACCCAGTCTTACCCTGAGGGACTTCTTTTGGCTTCCTCATGTGAAAAAAATCCTCAAGGGGAAATGTTTTGCCAATGTGGAAGAGGTGAAACAAAAAACAGCAGAAGCACTAAAAGGCACCAAAATTAACAAGTGCAAAAACTGTTCTTGGCAGTCGACAAAGCATCTCAATAGGTGTATTGCATCAAACGAAGACTACTTTGAAGGTGACTGAAGTTTAAATATGTAAGAATAAATACACAATTTTTTATAAATAAATTATGGGGTTTTTGGATCCCCCTTGTATATCTGGTCTTTCTGGTACAAAATATTTTTGGGGGAAACCAATCAGTGGATGATCAGAAATTCTTTTTTTTTTTTTTTTCAGTTGGAGTCTCACTCTGTCACCCGGACTGGAGTGCAGTGGCCGCTCCCGGCCACTGCAGCTTCGACCTGCTGGGCTCCGGCAATCCTTCCGCCTCAGCCTTCCGAGTAGCCGGAATTACAGGCGTGTGCTACCACGCCCGGCTGATTTTTTTTATTTATTGTAGAGATGAGGTCTTGCCAAGTTGCCCAGGTGGGTCTCGAACCCGCAGGCTCAGGCAATCCACTCACTTCAGCCTCCCAAAGGCGCGGGATTACAGGCTGAGCCACCAAGCCCGGCTCAGAAATTCTTATTTACAGAAAAATCCTAGTCGATAAATGCAGAAAATATCATTGTGTGAGGACTATTTTGCAATTCTAATTTTAAAAATTACTCTGGCAATGATCATGAATTGCTGCCATATCCATTAAGGGAAAGGTTGATGAGAAATTTCTTTCTGGATGGATGAGACTGACATCACCTGAACACAATGATGAATCTGCACAACCCAAAAGGAGAGATGCCAGCTTCGTGGTGCCCTGTTGAGATGCAATGGGAAGCACAATATATATAATTCTGCAGGACAAATGACTCCGTTTCTTCAACAAATGAATAACAAAAAAAAAGGGAGGGAGAACTATTGGTTGGTAATAGATAGATAAATATCAAATATAAGGTATACATTCATTTCCTTTTTTAACCTACTGAAAAGAATCAAGAAAATGTAAGCAATGACTGGATGTTATATGATATTTAGAAATTATTTTTCATGTTTTTAGTGTGATAATGGTAAACTTGTTATTTTTTTAAAATAACCCCTTTCAAGATAAAATTAAGATGGCCAATGTGAGGCAGCTAGAGTGTGTTTCTCCTACCGAGTAAACCAAGATAGAGTTTCCGCAGCACCCAGAGAGAAATACGACCAGCAGCACACCTCACAACTCATTTAAAAGTGATAATAGCTACATAGAGCAAAGGAAAGAAAAATCAAGCAGCCAGGGACTGGAATTAGCCAGACTCTCCTCTGGATCACAACACAAATCACCAGCAGCCTCTGGACACAGTACAGAAGATAAGGGAGGGGAATTCAGGAGTTCTGTTCTTCTGCCATGAACTTGGAGGGCCCCCTGAGCCTTGCAGGACTCCAGACCTTCACGGGAAACTGTCTTACCCACAGCTGTGCTCTGCCGAAGCCCACGTGGAGTAGCGCAAGGAAAAAGAAAGCCCTAAGCAACTCTAGGTGCCATATACCAAGACCTCAACCCTTGGGTGGCTGCTTTCTAGTCAGCTTGGGAAGGGCCAGGCCCCAAGGACAAACTCTGCTGCAGCAGATCATTCCTGGTTGGGGCAGGCTGCCGAAAGAACACCTGAGTCAGAGGCGCTGCACTCAGACTGCTTGAGGCTAAGGTGGGGAGCCAGGTGGGACTCAATGCCATAGCAACCTCTCATTCCCAATGGATAATGAAAATGTGGTATATATACACTATGGAATGCTATTCAGCTACCAAAAAGAATAAAATCATGTCTTTTGTAGCAGTTGGGATGGAACTGGAGAACATCTTCCTCAGTGAACTAACTCAAGAACAGAAAATACCACATGTTCTCACGTATAAGTGGGGCCTAAACTAGGCATCCACAAAGGCACGAGAATTATATAATGGACATTGGATACTCAGAAAGGGAAGAGGAAGAAAGGATGGAAGAACAAAAATATCACCTATTGGGTACAATGTACAGAGATGGGGTGGTGGGTACACTTAAAGCCTAGATAGTGCAACCATGGAACCAAAAACTATTTGCACCTCCTAAAGCTATTAAAATTTTTTAAATAAAAAATAAATAAATAAATAGATAAAGTATCTCCTTTCTCTTAGAGGTACATAGTCATGCATTTATGAATGAAATGATATAATATCTGAATTTTCTTCTAAATAATTCGGGGGGGGGCATTAAAGCAGGAATCGAAGGGTGGGGTAGAAGTGAAACAAACTGTAGCCAAATGTTTAGCCTCAGTTTCCCACATCCAAATACCTACTTTTCACAGACATAAATAAATTAGTTCTTAATCCTATCAGAGAATGACAATCACATACAGTTTGTGACAATACCTTTAATTTTTTATTTAAGACTATTTAAGTGATCTATTCAATATTGTTCATGTGTCCCTCACCCCAAGCACAATGGATTGACAAAACCAATAGCCTCTCCCTCCAACCCTAGGTCTCTTGTTGGGGAAAAGACTCAACTATTCAACTGGAGCCTCTATCACTATGCCTCCTCCAACCCCCCATACCCAGCCCACAGCACTGCCTGGTGAAAAGTCTTCATGGGCTACTCTTAGAAGGAGAGAAATCCAGAATACTCCACCCAACAACCATGGAATATACATTCTACTCATCACCACATAGAACGTATTCTTAGATCGACCACATCCTTGGCCATAAATCAAGCATAAACAAATTTCACAAGTTTGAAATCCTGCCATGCACCTTCTCAGACCATAGTGGAATAAAAATAAATATTAATACGAACAAAACTCCCCAAAAACCCACAAAGACATGGACACTAAACAGCATGATGCTAAGCAACTCCTGGGTCAACATGGAAATCAAAACAGAGATTAAAAGATACCTGAAAACAAATGAAAATGAAGAAACATCTTACCCAAACCTCTGGAATGCCATGAAAGCAATACTAAGAAGGGAATTCATGTCTCTACAAGCACACATGAAAAAAATGGAAAGATCAAAAGTTAACAGCCTAAATCACCTAAGGGAGCTGGAAAAGCAAGACCAACAAAACCCTAACTTCAACAGTAGAATTCAGATCACTAAAATAAAAGTCCAAATTAGGGACATAGAATACAAAAAGATAATACAAAAGATCAATGAAACAAAAAGCTGGTTCTTTGAAAGGATAAACAAGATAGATGGTCCCCTAGCTAGACTTACCAAGAAAAAGAGAAAAAAAGCCCAAATAAACACAACCAGAAATGCAAAAGGTCAAGTCACAACTGACCCCGAAGAAACACAAAAGATTATCAGAGACTACTATGTACACTTATATGGAAACAAACTTGAAAGTAAAGGAAATAGAGGACTTTCTAACATCACACAACCTCCCCAAGTTGAAGCAAGAAGAAATCCAGACCCTAAACAGACCAATAACAATCCAGGAAATTGACTATGTCATAAGAAAATTACTTACAAAAAATAGCCCTGGACCAGATGGCTTTCCAGCAGAATTCTCCAAAACATACAAGGAGGAACTGATACCAATCCTACTGAAAGTATTCCAGGCAATCAAGAAGGAAGGAACTCTTCCCAAACCATTTTATGAAGCTAACATCATATTGCCAGGTAAAGATCCAATAAAGGAAGAGAACTACAGGCCAATATCCTTCATGAACACTGATGCTAAAATTCTCAACAAGTTCCTAGTAAATCAGATTCAACAACACATCTCAAGAATTATCCACCATGAACAAGTAGGCTTCAACCCCGGGATGCAGGGCTGGTTCAACATTCGTAAGACCATAAATGTAATTAAATACATCAACAGATGTAAAAACAAAAACCACATGATTATATCATTAGATGCAGAAAAAGCTTTTGATAAAATCCAGCACCCATTCTTGATAAAAACCCTTGAACATCTAAGTATAAATGGAACATACCTCAAAGTAGTAAGAGCCATCTATGAGAAACCCACAGCCAACATACTGCTAAACAGACAGAAATTGGAACCATTTCCCCTGAAAACCGAGACGAGACAAGGATGCCCACTCTCACCCCTCCTTTTCAACATAGTTTTGGAAGTCCTAACTAGAGCAATCAGACAAGAGAAGGAGATCAGCGGCATCCAGATAGGAAAAGAGGAAGCCAAGTTATCCTTCTTTGCAGACGTCCTGATTCTATAACTCAAAAACCTCCTTGCACTGATAAAGGACTTTGGTAAAGTCTCAGGGTATAAAATCAATGTGCAAAAGACAGTCGCATTTCTATACACCAACAACAAACAAACAGAAACCCATTCACAATAGCCACAAACAAAATCAAATAACTTGACATCTTCCTAACCAGAGAAGTGAAAGACCTTTACAATGAAAACTACAAAACACTGCTAAAAGAAATCAAAGATGACACAAACAAATGGAAAAATATCCCATGCTCATGAAAGAATCAACATTGCTAAGATGTCCATCCTACCCAAGACAATCTACAGATTTAATGCAATGCCCATTAAATTGCCAGCAACATTCTTTTTAAACCTAGAAATGACAATACAAGAATTTATACAGAAACATAAATGATCATGAATCACCAAAACAATCCTCAGCAAAAGAAAGAAAGCCAGAGGTGTCACACTCCCAAACTTTAAAGTTTATTATAAAGCTACAATAATAAAAACAGCCTGGTATTGGTGCAAGAACAGGCATATAGATCAGTGGAACAGAATAGAGATTCCAGAAGCAAAACATCAATTTTGCAACCAACTCATCTTCAACAAAGTCTCCACCGTTTACTGAAGAGAGGAAAACCTATTCAGTAAATGGTGCTGGGAAAACTGGCTGACCACATACAGAAGATTAAAACAAGATCCCTGCCTAACACCATACAAAAAGATCAACTCTAAATGGATCAAAGACCTAAATGTAAAACCTCAAACTATAAGAACCTTAGAAAATGCAGGAGATACCCTTATGGAAATTGGAACTGGCAACCAATTCCTGATCAAAACTCCAAGCACCCATGCCATAAGAGACAAGATAGACAAGTGGGACCTCATCAAACTGACAAGCTTCTGCAAAGTCAAAGAAACCATCAAGAGAGCAGGGAGACAGTCCACAGACTGGGAAAAAATATTTGTCAACTGTATATCTGACAAAGGCCCAACATCTAGGATATACAGGGAACTCAAACATGGCAAAAAGAAAAAACAACAGCCCCATTACAAAGTGGGTAAAAGATATGAATAGGCAATTCTCAAAAGAAGATGTACAAGCAGCCAACAGATACATGAAAAAATGCTCAGCTTCACTAGTCATCAAAGAAATGCAAATTAAAACTACACTGAGGTAGCACCTAACTCCAATCAGGATGGCTATCATCAAAAACTCAAAAAACAACAGATGCTGGAGAAGATGCGGTAAAAAAGGAACACTTCTACACTGTTGGTGGAAATGTAAACTAGTACATTCTCTGTGGAAAACAGTGTGGCGACTCCTAAAAGATCTAAAAAATCGACCTTCCATACAATCCCTCAATCCCCCTAACTGGGAATATACCTGGAAAAACTCAAATCACTCTATAAAAAAGATACCTGCACACATATGTTTATCACAGCATTGTTCACAGTAGCAAGAACATGGAATCAACCATGCTGCCCATCAAAAGAGTACTGGATTAAAAAAAATGTGGTACATATACATGATGGAATATTACGCAGCCATAAAGAAGAACAAAATCAAGAAGAACAGCAACCTGGATGGACTTAGAGTCTGTAATACTCTGTGATCTTTCACAGAAACAAAGAGCGGAGTATCACATGTTTTCACTCATAAGCGGACCTTGAACAATTATTGTAATACTATTAGAAAAGGATTGGCAGTAGAGGAAAACTGCCAGGTTGGGGGGGGCAGGAAGGTGGAATTGGCAGTAATGGTAATCTGCCTGGGGAAGGGGGTGCACACCTCATCAACAAGGGTACCTGCATAATGAACATTTGCATACCTAACCTTGAATTGTACCCCACATCTTTAAAATTTTTAAAAAATTAAAGAAAAAAAAAGGACAGAAATCCAATCACCTGACCACCCATCTCCAGGTTGTGGAGTCTCTTCTAATTCTAGGTAAGTCTTGAATGCTCAAAGCAATGTATGTTCTGCTCATTTTCTCAACTTCTTACGGCCTGTACTTATCAATTTAGACTGGAGACTCAACATAGACACCTATCCCTACTCCTTCCTGCTAAGCTACTTCTCCTTCCCTGTTTAGACCTCTTAGCCACATCCTCTTCTTGAAAAACTGCTTTGTTAAATTGGTTAAGACAGTTTCTCTACCTTCTTGACATGTGGGATAACATGGACTTTCCCCTCAACTCTAACAACAGATGTACTATTGCCCACTTCTCATAAACTTTAGCCAATGTGAAATCACTGTAACCAGAGATAATGGGTTTCTAAAGATGAGACACAGCAAACAGGCCAAAGATGCCTCATCTATTTAGCATCAAGGGCCTTGTGGGCATTTAAATGCAGTGGGCAATTAGTAATTAAGACACTATTGGCCAATGGCTATCCTGTTTATGGTGAGGGACACAGGATGGTGTAATAAAGCAGGACTGAGTTTTGAAATCAGACAGACGTTGGTTAGGAATTGAAATCATCGTCTTACTGTATATTTTAATTTGGGCGTTAACTTTTGCTTTCTGGGCCTCAGGTTACCCCTTTGTGCAATGAGCTGAATGATCTTGCTTCACTGGATTGCTGTAAAACATCACAGCCAAGACCTGAGCACTAAGCCCATACGTGGGAGACCTGGAGAGGTTCTTTGTGAATTCCAAAAGGGTTACTTTGGCAGCCAAAGTGGATTTTTCTGGAACATCATGTCTATGCTCAAAGCAAAAAGTTTATTCATCTTCTCATCTTGTTCCAGAAGTTTTCATTTATCTTTTAGGGTTTCCGGCATGGCTCTCCAGCCCTGGGAGCTTTTGGCCCTAGTCCCCTTCTGAGTTTAGGGTTCTTGCATTCAGCACATCATATGGCAACCAATGTCACTTATCTCGATAAAGCACCGTGGGAGAGAAAGCTTTGATGAGGACAGTTATATCTGCCACACTGGCACAGATAAGGGAAAACAGTTACAAGATTCTGCAGTTCTCTACTCATCTGAAAATGATGAATGATTTCCTGCCAAGGCCAAACTACTTGCTAATTAATGATCTGGTAATGGCACCCACTAACTGTTGCCTGGCCCATTTGTCTTTCCTGCGTGGACCTATTAAAGACTAAAAATGAAGTCTGGTGCCCTTACTGATTTAATGAACTTCTAGTCTGCTGTTGTTTTCAGGCCTGGTGGTTTGGAATAGGTGCCAGTGGTAAAAGGTGAGCATGTTTCACAGGAGTTTCCAGGAATACCTGGGGCAGAAGAAGAAGAATAAATAACATTAGTTGAGGGTCAGTCATGGACCAGAAAGAAATGTACATGGTCTTATTCCATCAAATCCTCAGGGACGCTAGGAGAGAGATGAGATGGGCAGGATTACTGCCATTTGGAGATGAAGAAACTGATGTTCAGAGGAATTAAGTAATGCACTCAGGGTCACATAACTAGTAAATGCCTCATCTGAGAGTTCAACACAGTCAGTTTGATTCCAAAATCATTATTTATAACCACTGTGTACACTCCTAAACAAAGCCGGTATCTGTAGAATCTAAACAACACAATTAGAGATATATACACATATGGACACTTATGGTCATAATATACACAAAATTCAGGACTTCATGGAAGGACCAAATTAGGTCTAGGAAGAACACAAAGATAGTTTCTCAAGTTGTGTGGTAAGTTAATGCATGTTCATTTTATATTAGATTTCATAATTCACATACACATGTGTATGTGTATATACAGCAAATAGCATATAAAAGAAAAGATGGAACGCCTTTTTCAAAACCTAAACAGATGCCCTCATAGGACAATAATTTTCACCAAAAATAAGATAAAGTTAAATCCATTCATCAGAATTATTATGCAGATTATCATACTAAATTTAATTATTTAAGTGATATTAAAGATTAAAAATAAACATAAAGTTTCTGTCTGCATAAGACAATGAGGCTAATGTTTATTTTTTAAATATCCATCATTTTAGAAGCTCTGCAGAGGTCATCTGGCTTTCGCTCTATTTTTTGAAGGATTTTCCTCTAATATAGTGAAGGAATGTTCAGAAAAAGACTAGTATTCCAACCCAACTCCTGGTGCTGCACTCTGCAGGCCTGTGGTCCTGGGCCCACAAGAACTCCTGGGGCACTCCACTCTTGTCATCCTGTCATCCAGCAGCCATGGAACTCTAGGGGACCATGGACTGGAAAGGAGCCTAGATTCCTCTCTGCTTCTTAAATCCTTTTACAAAGGAGCGGAAAGCCCCTCCTCAGGACGAACCACTTCCAAAGGTAAGTCACAATCAGTGCCATTCATGAGTACATGGTCCGTTCACTGTTGCAAATATAAATTTAACCATCTTTGCTCCTCTGTTGGAAGGGTGGGTCCTTGAAGGTAGGTATATCCCACCATGTCCAGCCTGGAAACTCACTCACAGCACAGGAAAAAAACGCATGTAAAATCGATGAAGTAAGAGGTGGCTTTAGCATATCTGCATCCTCTGTCCAGGAGAATTTCAGCGCCCACTCGCCTGGGCATAGGCCTCACAGATCACACTCATCCTCAGGATCTCTACCAAGCCCTTCCCTGTCCTCTGCCACCACCAATGTCTTTAATATCAGATCATTATTTCATCCTCTGAATGTGACAAGTGTTATCTGGTAAATAAGGCAGGAAAGTGTTCATAGCTAGGCAACTAGTAGTAATCGATGGGCAGCATTCTAAGCATTTTCCAAACTGGACACAACTTGAAAAAAGGATGCTCTTCCCACTGCAGAAAACGGGTTCATGATTATTAAGTGACTTAGTCAAGATCACAGTGTAGTTTGAGTTGGGCCCAGAACCAAGGTCTTCTCATTCCCAGTCCAGTCCTCCTTCCTCATCACCAGAGTATAAAGCAGCTTTATTTCTAAACACAATTATCTTTCAAACACCAACTGCACACAACTGAAAATATCCTGAGAAAGCCTGTTATGTCAGCATTCACACCTGTTTATTCAGTGCAGTATGGAAAGCAACATGATACCTGCTCCTGCTTGGCTGTGAGATTGGATACAGCAAAGCATAGCCAGCGTCCTCACCCCTGAAGAGAAGGTTCCTTCCAGTCTCACAAATACCTGAATTCTCTGGTACTTCCATCCCACATGCTGTCTGGGACCCATTCTCTCCTTTTTACTCCCAAAATGAATTATCTCCAGAATAAAGTAGGCAGTCCGTGAACAGCTTTGTGTTGAGGGACATGAGGGAACAAGAATGGCGGGGCGGGGGGTGCAATTGGTGTTAGGAAAGGAAGGAGAATCAGCCTCAGAACAGAACTTTGAGTCCCTCGGCTAAGCAGAGAGATGAGCCCCGATGGTGGTGCGTGGGGGCCCAAGTGCAACCTGAAGCAGAAGGGAGGTGCCCTCTCCTACAAAGGTAGGAAACTACCAGGAATCTTCCTCCTCCCACCCTTCGTTTTGTTAAGTTTCTCCCTCTGAGTTACCCTAGCCAAAAACTACTGTGGGTTGTGGTTGACCTTTCCTGATGCTGCAGGATGGAGACACCCTGCTGCTCCCCCCAAAGTTAGGAAATCTACCCTATCTGCTCAAGAATGGAAAATGCGGCTGTGAACACATAATTTACTAAAAATGCAAAGATGTCATTATAGATGTATTTCAAAGGTTGAGCAATAAAATGGCAGTGTCTTAGAATCTGTAAAACACGTGAAAACATCCAACAGCCCGCAGGACAGGGCCAGCAGGACCCAGAGCAGTGTGGTCAGGACCCAGAGCGGGATGCTCTTCTTCCTCCTTTTCCGCCCACGCTAGCCCACCCTAGCCTGAGATGAGCCCCAGCCTCATCTTTCTCTGCAGCCTCCCTTCACTGTATGCAGCGCCGTTCTCCAGGCTTCTGCGGGTCTCTTCAGGTCAAGTGGGTCCAAAGCTCCCAGACTCCCACGCAGAACACCATTTCACCACCGCTGCTGGTCTCTGCCAGACAGGACAGACGGGACCTACCAGGACACCATATGGAATCCGGGTGTGTGTAACTTCCTGGAAGTGAGGGTTTGACACACAAACAGGAGGAGGCGGTCAGGTGACTCTCCTTGTCCGGCATTCATGGCCTACTCAATTTTGAAACGGGCATCTTGGCACAGAGGAGAGAGCATTGAGGTGCAACATGTCTACATGTTTCTCTGATTGACCTCCTATGCTTTCCGAGGGGAGGGGATGGGTACAGGACCAAAGAGTTAAGACTGCTGTGCCTTGCAGGAATTTACTGCAACCTGTTTTGGTTTTCCAGAAATGACCCTAATCAAGTTCCCTTTTTTAAGGTAAATTCTCCCATGAGAGCATACTAGCAGTTTCTAACTTGTATGTAAAAGTTTGCTCTTTAACTCCTTTGCGAGGGCTTTACCTTGTCATAAAACTCCATGCTTTCTGATATATCCATCATGTAATCAACTAATGACAGCATAATACAAAGAAATGATGATCATTAAATCTACCAAATGCTGGGCTGTCTGAACAGTTTCTCAAGCGACACCTGAGGCTCACTTTCAGAGTTTCAGGAGTGCCAGAAGATCTTGATCTATTATTTTTAAATCAAATAATTCTGAGTTTTAAAAAATAATTCAAACTAGAAAGAAAATAAATCTTGGATAATTGTTTTGTAGCAGCATCACTGCCAAGCTGTTGGGCAATGAAAGCTTCCCAGAAGCTCTCATCTGCCAAAAATTACTCTTATCTGCCCAAAATTGAGGGAAATTTCAATTCTGCAAGGCAGAGCAATTCACCAAGAAGTTGCAATGCCTTGACTTCTGGCATAGAAAACTAGAAGTTTGTCCTCCATTTCTTCTGTTAACCAAGGTTCTCTTTACTTTTAATTTCATAGACAGCTCCACAGATCTCAAACCAACTTCTACATGGTGGAGAAAATAAAAGCTGTGCCTTAATTCTGTTCAGGCACACACTGAGTTCTTTCTAGGTTCATATACTGGTGTACCAAATACCTGGGACTATCAGAGAAGAATAAAAACAATGTCTTCCTTCTAAGAGTTGACAGATCAGTGAGAGAGCAGACCCAAGACACAAGACAGAGTAGAATGCAGACAGAAAGTTATGGACATCATAGAGGAAGACTGGTGAGATCTGGAAAAGCTCTTAGAGAAGATGGGATTAGAGCTCAGTTGCCCAACACTGAGACAGTGGATCTGGGGAAAACATTTGCATATATGAAGGAAATGTTCAAAGAATAACCAAGTGTAGTAGAAATGTGGGGTGAGAAATATTGAGATATCCACAGCCCAAGAAGAAATGTTTTCCAACCAGCCTCCCTGACCATCACCCCGTCCGAAAGTTTGGAGCATCTAAAAAGCACCAAAATTACCAGCAACTATGTTCTTTCTAAGCTCCTCCTCACTTCACTTTGTATCCAAAAATACGTGCCAGCCTCATCTGATCATTTAAAAAGCAATTTTCAGGCCCATGTCAGTGGCTCAGTGGAGTTGTTGCAAGATGAAGTACTTTTTCCTGGAGTCAGAACATTTTCAAAGAGGATCAGAGCTATGTCCTGAATTGCAGAAGGAAAGTGTGCTGATCCAGAGTTGCCTAAATGAAGACACTGGCAAGAAGCCCTGAAGATCCTGCACAGACATGTCAAAAAGGATGCAGAATCGCTGTGGGTCTCTTACTCCTGAAACAGTTCTTCTAAGAGACTTCCTCCTATGAGGCAAACATGATAAAAAAAAAAAAGATTGCTATAATTCATTCCTTTTTTTAAGCAAAGCAAACATATTAAGCTAAGTTCTATGTAATTCATGAGAATTGCTAAAACAGAAATGCATGTGGACATGGTATTTGAGCAAGAAATTTGCCAAGCAATGAGTTTAATTTTATGTCCCAACCAAAGTTGATCCATTTAGAGTTGACTTTTCAAAAAGTAGACGATCTAGTGATTTCCAAAAGGCTATCTCAGCTATTTTTTTTACTATAAGTGGCATGTTAATGTAGTGTTTCCTGTTTTTTAAGTTTTTATTGAAGACTGCAACTGCCAATACAGTATTGCTAAATAAACTGCATGTTTAAAAATCATTTATATCAAAAACTGGGATGTCTTGGTTAATTGAAGAAGGCATATATATTACTGCTATTTTTATGACTGTCAATGTTTGAACAACTAGCTTTAATTTTTTATTTTTTTACTTTTTATGGAGATGTAGGATACAAAAAAGGATTAACTGCACAAGTAGGCTACATACAAGTGAAGTTCGGGCCTCCAACTGACCCACTTCCCGTGGTTTGGGACCAGGTACACTTTGCATTGTTACATGCCCTCCCTCTCCTGGCAGTGCCCAGAGACTGCCAATTCCTCCTTTGTCCTAATGTGATTAATGTTCAGGTCCCACTTACAAGTGAGAACATGCAGTATTCAGTTCTTTGTTTCTGTGATAGATCACTAAATATTATGGTCTACAACTCCACCCAATTTGCTGCAAAGTCCATGATTTTGTCCTTCTTTATGACTGTGTAATACTCCATTGTGTATTTGTGCCACATTTTCTTTATCGAGTCCACTTTCGATGGGCAGTAGGGTTGGTTCCATGTTTTTTGAGAATAATGCTACAATAAACATGCGTGTGTAGGTTCTTTTTTGGTAGAGCAATTTATGTGTCTCTGAGTACATGCCCAGAAGAAGGATTGCTAGATTATATGGAAGGTCAGTTTTTAGGTTTTTTATGAATGGCCACACTGCCTTCCATAGAGGTTGAACTAGCTTGTACTCCCACCAACAGTGTAGAAGCATTCCCTTTTCTCAACACTTGCTCCAACATGTTGTTTTTTATTTATTAATGATGACCATCTTACTGGAGTTAGTTAGTATGTAGTTTTGATTTGCATTTCTCTGATGATTAGTGAGACTGAGCATTTTTTCACATATCTGCTGGGTGGTTGTATATCTTCTTTTGAAAAGTGTCAGTAATGTAAAAAAGAAAAGTGTCTATTCATATTCTTTGCCCACTTTTTAATACGGTTGTTTGCTTTTTTCCTTTCTGTTCGTTTGAGTTCCTTGTAGATCCTGGATGTTAGGGCTTTGTCAAATACATAATTAGCAAATATATTTTTTCCAGTTCTGTGGATTTTCATCTCATTTTCTTGATGCTTTCCTTTGCTGTGCAAATACTTTTCAGTTTGATGAGGTCCCATTTGTCTATCTTAGCTTTTATGGCATTCACTTGTGGTGATTTGGTCAAGAACTTGTTGCGTACTCTGATGTGCACAAGAGTGTATCCTACATTTTCTTCTAGTATTCTTATAGTTTGAGTTTTGATGTTTAGGTCTCTAATCCATTTAGAGTTGACTTTTGTATCCGGTGATAGGTGGGGGTCCAGTTTCATTCTTCTGCATGTGGTCAGCCAGTTTTCCCAGCACTTTTTGAAAAATATGGTCTCCTTTCCCTGGTGATACTTATTGGTGACTTTCTCTAAGACGAATTGGTTAAGAGACTGAGTTTTTGCATCTGGAATCTCTGCCTTGTCCCATTGGTCCTATTCTAGTAATAATACCGAACTATTTTGGTTACTGTAGACTTGTGGTAAAGTTTAAAATCTGGAAGTGTGATACCTCCCACTTTGTTCCTTTTGCTGAGTATTGTTTTGGCTATTCGTGCTCTTTTTTGTTTCCATATGAATTTCTATATTGTCTTTTCCAGGTCTGATAAAAAGATGTTGGTAATTTGATGAGTATTGTGTTGAATCTGTAGACTGCCTTAGGCAGAATGGACATCTTGACAACATTGATTCTTCCAATTCATGAGCATGGAATGTTTTTCCAATTGTGTCATCCTTGATTTCTTTGAGCAGCATTGAACAACTAACTTTAACGTATTAAATTATTACATTAGATTGATTAGTTTTACAAACTATCATTCCCCAAAGTGGATCTTATATGTAGATAATATTTAATTTTCCATGGAGAAAGGGCAAGATGACAATGGAACCAGTCGCAGTGTGTGAGTCTCTGCATGGGTGAGTGTACATAATAACAAATCTTCATGGGTGTGTGTGTTCAAGTGGGTGAGCAAATGTTCATCTTAGGGAAGACACAGGAACAAGCACCTGGAGCTTCCCTGCAGAAGTGCCTGCAACTAGCCGGGCTCGGTGGCTCAGCCTGTAATCCCGCGCCTTGGGAGGCTGAGGTGAGTGGATTGCCTGAGCCCGCGGGTTCGAGACCCGCCTGGGCAGGCGAAACCTCATCTCTACAATAAATCAAAAAAATTACCCGGGCGTGGTAGCGCACGCC